>APFE030219476.1:112015-170559 GCA_000404065.3 Pinus taeda
CAAGACAAGGAACTATGCTCTAAAATCCTTGATTCATTTTTTAATGAGCTTGACACAAGACAAGGAACTATGCTCATGACTCCTTGTTTCATTTTTTAACGAGCTTGACACAAGACAAAGAACTATGCTCATAACTACTCTCTACAGTCTACCTATATAACCTATCCTTGTTTCATTTTTTAACGAGGTTGACACAAGACAAGGAACTATCCTCAAAACCAACTTATTCATTTTTTAACGAGGTTGACATAGGAAAAGAACTGTCCTCATGAAAACCTGTTTCATTTTTTAACGAGGTTGATACAGGAAAAAACTATCCTTGCACCTGATTCATTTTTTAATGAGGTTGATACAAGAAAAAACTATCCTCGTGCTCACTGATCATGGCTTCCAACTGGAAGAAAGACATGTCAATGGACGCACCTTGAGCATGGCTTCCAAGAGGTCTTCATCAGAAGGAAGAATAGTTCTCTCGAAGGAACACATGTCAAGGGACTCAAAAGGGATAATAACATCGCGTTCAAGTAATCCCATAGAGTTTTTCATGTTAATTACCGGATCTAAATCAAAGGAAGATGAGTAAACAGTGAGAGGCTCACTTACATCAGCAACTGAAAACATGGGATCAGTTGCCACATAATTAACCCGTGGCAGGGTAGATACCACTTTAGAATCAGGAACGTTTGGGGCTGTCATATTATCGGTAGTTGAAAAAAGACTAGGGAACGAAAGCTGGTCTACAGTCACAATATTTCCATTGTGAGGGAAAGACATCACGCGAAAGAGTGTCGATACAACAGCTTTCATTGCATAAACATAGTCTCTCCCAAGGAGTAAATTGAAATCCAAGGGACCTCGAACTACCATAAGATCAATACAGACAATTTTACCTTCTAAGGTAATAGAAAACTTAGGAAGGATCCCTAAAGGTTCACTAATGGTTATGTTAAAAGCTTTCAGTTCGCCGTTAATAGGCCACAAGCTGAGGGGCCCAAAGCTTTCCAAGCGGTTGAGGATAAAAATACTAACAGAAAGCACTCATCTACCTGTGTCGGATTGCATGTCCTACCACCAGCCTTGACAATTGATTTGGAAAGCGTGGAGGAAGGAAGACGAGGTTCTGTCAGTCTATTCCAATCAAAGGAAAATACCTCAGTACTTGGAGGGGGTTCTGTAGAAATGCCCCAGGGCATAGAGGAATCTGATGTAACAAAAAGAACCTGAGCGGTATGAAGTTCACTCTCTAAAGGGAAAGTGGGATCGATCGAATGTGAAATTGAATCGACCAGTTGATCAACTAATGGATCATCAACCTAAGTGACATGAGTTTCACTCTTCAATGGAAAAGTTGGATCGACCGTACTTGAAATTAGATCAATCACTTCGTCAGTTGACGGTAGGTTGGGTAAAAGTTTACGGTAACCAGTTGGGAATTCTTGCTATGGAACAGTAAGGTTTTCCAACAATTTTGAGGCTTCATCCATGTGAGGGAAAATGTGAGTTTGATGACTCCCATTGCATAACTTACAAGGAAACCTAACTTTACCCTTTTTCCCAGGAACCTGACTATCACTAGTTGATGAATCAATGGAAAGTTGATGAGATTTTTCTGACCATACTTCCAAGACCTTTGGAATGCCAGGACAATTTATAAGGAAGTAGTCACCCTTACAAAGCTTGCAAGGGTATTTGGGTTTACGATGCATGTCAGAATTTTCCTCAACACAACTAACACTTATAGTCGTGGTTGGTTGGTTGACTTCTTTCTTATCTTTCTTCTTCTTCTTCTTCTTCTTCTTCCCTTTCTTCTTCTTCTTAGCCACCTGGTTACTAGCATTGAGGCTTTTACCAAGCGAAGAGGAAGAAATGGAGGAAGAAAAATTAGGCGAAGAAGGTAAAGGGTCAACAGAAGGTTGGTGATGTTGAGATGGTGAACTCTGTTGAGGTGAAGCATTCGATTGAGGTGGAACAATTGGAGTATTTGTGGCCAACGAAGTTGAAAATAACCATATCGGTAAACCTATTGTAAATCCAGGTAATGACAAAGTAGCCATATAAGGAGGATCAACATTTCCAAAGCAAGGAAAAAAAAGTACTAGGATCCTCATTAAGAGGGGTTCCTAGGTTGGTAAATTCCGGAACATTTTCCATTATATTCAACTTCAGTGAATTTTATTAACAATTTAAAACTAAAATTAACAATTCACAATTTACACCTAAAAATTAAAATTCACAATTCACACGTATGGTCTCTAAAAGTAAAAACAAACAAATTAACACGCGCTATCAAATCTAGGAGTCAAACCACACACAAACAGTAACTTTCCGTATCGAAAACACTAGTTGGTGATGAAATCCAACGTCGCAGAATTCAATACAGAAATGGCGGTTGGAACAGTTACCCCGACAACCTGCTTAATGAAACAGACTGGCACAAGTTTCTTCACAAAACCATCTCGAGTGAAGAGAACCCCCAGAGAGTCTAAGTGAGTCTAGTCGACATCTGCTCCAGGTACAGTGAGACCCGTCCTTCACCGTCACCTTAGGAAAGAATCTTAAGGTTATGGTCACTAAGGTTACCAACAGTAACAAATACAACTGGGGGAATAGTCTACGATCCGATCTACACACAAAGGCAAAGTAACAAAGCTCAATCCCCTTGAGGGCTCCTCGACATGATCAATCCGAGGTTTACCAACAAGTGACCCCAGGCTCCTCAACAATGGTTAATCTGAGGTTTACTATTTTTAATACGCGCAAATCTGCTATCTTTCCCGATGAGACAGACTTGATTGTCTCAAAGGTTCATACATGATCTCGTGATTGACTCCTTTAAGAGGAGCTTCCCAGATTATATCAATTACAATTGGATTTATTTCCTACAGCAAGATATAGCTACTTGTTTGTTTTAACTATCTTGGAGAGTTAATTACTCCCTACTCCAAGATACTAGCCTAAGCTATATTGGTGATAAGAGCCCTAGAAATAAAAAGATTGCTAGATCAATTTCAATTAAGCGTTATTTTTATGGGTTGTTTCTTAATTCAGAAGGTATGAAGATGAAACTTTGATGGTGTGAAGACTTGACTCCAAAAACACTAAAAATTGCACCTAGAAATGATAAACAACTCATTTTTTCCTTCAATGAATTTTTAACTAAAAGAAAGAGTTGAGAATGCAACAAATTTTTCCTTCAACATGTAAATGAAAAGAAAATCTTTTTGTCTTTTTCAATAAACTCAAAACGAAACTACTAATTATGCTCACAAAAATAAATCCCTTTTCTTTTCAACATTGAAAACTACAGAAAACAATTCTTTCAAAAGAGATTCTACGATTTCTAGAAAAACACTCAAAACTATGAAAAACTAATCTTGGGATCTAAACTTCTAAAAACCTAATCGAAATAAAAGCTTCAAATGTTTTTGAGGACGTTTTACTTAGTTATTCAATAAACCAAGGATTAATTCGTTCAGAATAACAAATCAATCAAAAAACACCCAGCTATGTTTTCTTTTATAAAAATGAAATTCACAACTTATGACCAAGTTCGTTCAAAGATTTGCAAAGAGAAATAAAATCTATTTCTCACCTAGGGAAGATTTCACAAACTAGCCAGACTCATCAAGAATGCAAAAAGATACCAAGGCGATCTAAGGTTTCTTAGGATTCTAATCTTTGGGTCACTACAGAGACCGAGTGAAAACCAATCCAAGTATGCAAAACTTTAGAAGTTTATCTAAAACAAAAACACCAATGGAACTTACTCATGAGAGACTTTTGACAGGACACATGCAGATCTGGGCAGAAACTAAAAGTAATAAATAGAACCTAAACTTAACTGGACGAAAAGATTTTAGGTTTTTCAAAAATTTTGACAGGGTCCGCAGGCTTCTAGTATAACCAGATGCGGTACCGCTTTGTGCAGTAAAGTAACAGTGCGGAGATGTTCGCACTGTATTATAAACAGAACGTGCGGTCCTCTTAAAAATTTCGAAAAAACAAAAAACAATCTAGAACCTAAAAAACTACCCAATCCCACACACATCAAACAAAAACCAGAAACAAGAACAAGTTTCTCAAGTCAAAGACAAAGGAAAATCAAAAAACCAAATTCAGTTCCCCAGTATGGTCACCAATTTATTGGCTGGATAAATCGATCTTGCAGACAAGGCCGATCTCCCTAGTATCAACAGATATCTAACAACAAGCAGGACAAGCAAATCTACCTTTCTCTAAACATATTTCGATTCATTAATAAAAACTAAAGAGGTGTTTAGACCCTACCTTAAGTCCAACGCTAGTTTGTGGCAGTCATGCTTCAACCGTCCGAAAGAGTTTCCTTTAGAGAACCTGCAATCACAAACAAGCACACATCAAATAACACCTGCATAGCTAATATAATAAATCATGTTCATCATGGTGATCAAGGAATCCATAAAATAAACCATAACACACAGCTTATTGAGAAAAATAAACTTGATTGTATTAACTTTGAAATAGAAGAACTTTACAACCTTTGGTGCCTTGATGCTGTACAAGCTCTTCCTAGGGTCCAAACAGAAATCTCCTCTACTTTGACAAGCCTTACTCTCTTCCAAATGAGATCAAAAAGGTATGTAATCTCTCATCTCAAAAGCTCAATTAGGAAGATTAAGTTCGAGCAGCATTTCACCTCAAAAATATTCAGCTTTCAACCTCTTCAGTAACCAGCCCAATACTTCATTTTATAGTGCAAAGGAAGGAGGTTATAGGTCCACTTATGAAAGGATAGGGTCCTCCTTCAAAGGGATAAGCTCCTCACATCAAGGGGTTAGCTCCTTAAGGTATGGGATGCATGAACCTTAAATGAGCGAACTTGCCACCTCAAGATTCCCTCTAGAAGCTCCCTGAAATGACTCAAAGTGAGTTTTTAAGAATGTACTTGCACTTTTTTAACTTTTACAGGGTTCACACCCATAACACAGAGACAGAGCGGTCAGATGCGCAAGGGACATGACCATTAGGTGCGGGACTGCAGGTAATGCTAAGAGAAAGTGCGGAACCAGAGTTTTAGAGATTTTTAAGGAATTTCTCTTATTTTCAAGGCTTGATATGAAGAACTGAGGTTTAAGACTTGCAAAGGAGGAAATGTGATAGACTCACATAGATTGTAGAATGTCAAGGTGACAATTTTTGTGCAACATATTGCCCCCTAAAGTGTGAAGTTTGTAATAGATGAGGATAACATTTGTCATCTAAGAAGAGTGAAGTGCTTTATCATTTCAAGGATCATCCTGTGGATACCCCAGTTGGAACCTGTAAAAACATTCAATGCAAAATATATATATGTGAACATATCATCACTAAAGTAGGCATTCCCATGCTCAGATCAAAACTGACTAGAAAACTAACTAAACTGCTCTGATACAGGAATGATTTTGTAATACATCGTGAGTATAGACATATGTAGACACAGTATGGGTGCAACCATCTGTTTATGAATAGTCCACTGTATAATGAATAACAAAATTCCTCGCAGCTTGGATGGTAGAAACTAGATCCAGGGTCTTGATTTCTGCTTCTCGAATTAGTACGATTCTATCCATGTGAATGAATGTGTCGAAGTCGAACATGGTAGAAACCACTTGATTACTAGTCAATGATGTGAACTGTTAACAAGTGTGAAAGAAACCACCAATAATGTCAATGGCTCTCAAAGTACTCAGTACAATCCATGAAATGTGAATAAATGAGTTGATGTCGAACACATCATAGAATCCTTTGATCGAAGGTCAATGATGCAACCTGTCGTCGAAGGCAAGAAACCTGCCATTAGGGCATGCAAATTCCAAGGTACTGACGATTTCTAGATCATCTTTCTAGATAATGAGTTGGAGTCAATAGAAAGCAATCCGTCGTAGATAAGTCCACAACACGAAATCATAGATCAAGTTTTGAAGAAATATATTTGGCAAGGACTAACTCAAGGATGGTCAAGATGGATGACAAATATTTTGCAAATGAATGGTTTATTTGAATTGACCTCTTGAACACTTAATGACACTGTAGATGGTTTGGTGACAATTGACCCAAAGCTAATACCCAGAAACTGGCTGAAGACTTTCAATATGGTTTGATTAACTGTTAGGCAAAGGATTTCCCAATCCAGGTGAACAAAAAGTGTCGTGTTCAAGAGTGGTTAATTGCTTTTCTAAACACAAAGTATAACAAGCAGGTTCATTTTTCTCTCTTTTCCACCGCCATTTCTGGCAAATACCTCTTTATTTTTGACAACCTTGAGGAGGATAACATTTGCTTGATTATAAGCTCATCCTTCGGATGAGTCCAACTTAGTTTTAAAATTCGAACCCTAAGAAGGAGTGGTCCGTTCCTCTTTAAACTTGAACAGGTCCTTTACTGTTGAATTTTAACGAGTCCAGTATAAGAAAAACTCAGTGTTTTTCAATTTTAGGGAGTCAGAAGAAAAACTTAAGAAAACTCCATGGTTGTCCTTTTTCGTAAATTTGTGTCCCTCAAGCCCAAAAAAGTATAAAATAAAATAATACCTGAGAGAACCACTTGACCATTACGATCAAGGAGTACTTTTCATAATTAGTGACTCCGATCTGAAAAACAAAAAAACAAAAAACAAAAAACAAAAAACAAAAAAACGATCGAAAACACGTCGTTTTATAACCAATATCGAACTTGAAACGACAAAAGTCTGACAATCTTTTCATGTTTATACAGTCAGAAAAGAGCTGTAAGTAGACTGTCCTTTTAATTCTATTTTAAGGAGTTTAAAAGAAAGAACTCGACAATCTTTTCATATTTTAAGAGTCAGAAAAGAGCTTACAGAGGACTCCAATGTTTCGCTTTTTCGTAAATTTTGGAAAAGTCCGAAAAAAGTGAAAAAGTATGCTCTTTGTTGAAAATGATCAATTCTCCCTGAAAATTCAATATTCTGCATAAAAACTCAAAACATTACTCATACCTGTTTAAAATAAATAAAAATGTATCAAATGTTACCTTTTTAAAGTGAAAAATAAACAAATTAAAAATTCATTTATTCAAAAAGCTTATAAAAAGGGCTTTTGTAAATTCATTTTTACCGTTTGACTTCAGAGTGAGAAGTAAGAGCTTTTGGGTAAGAAACTTCCTGTGAAGATTACGGAAAATCCGACCGTTGGAATCGAAAACCGTCAGCTCCAGGTAATCCACATCATCCCTATCTTGCATTTCATCCATTTAATTTTCATTTTAGGGCTTTAAAAATGATTTTTTAAGGAAAATTTTGTTTAAAAAACCGCTCGCGGGGGTCTGCGGGTGCAACATGCGGCCCCTGCGGACCCCGAATTTTTTATACAAAGGAAAAAGTCAGGGTCCCACACCTGTTCCTAAGGACGAGTGCAGACCTACGCACTGTCCTTCATTAGCGGGTGCGGACCCTGTGAAATAAGTTTTAAAATTTAAATTTTTCTATTTCCGCCCAAAAATTTTGAACTAAATTGTTCTAATCCGCCTTTTTGCAATGTAGGATATACAAAATGCTCATTTGGAGTGAACGCGAGCACGAAGATGTGGATCTTGCCACATTAATTCATCCACCTACAATACGGGCATTAAAAGCATGCAGACTATTTAAATTCTGAGCCATACCCGGCATGACGGCTCAAGTAGACTTCCTGCAATGGCTGGTAGATAAGTGGAGCACACAGGACTAGTGTTTCATGATTGGTGGCCACCAGCTCAAAATCAAGCTGGGGGACATTTATTTCTTGACTGATTTGCTCAAGAGAGGCGGACAATTATCTCTATTCGGGACTAGGCCAAGTGGCCAATCTGTCGCTAGTCTCCGACTAGAGTTTTGCAATGACCAAACAGAGGACAAACGGATAGATATTAAAATTATCTCCCGTCTTGAACTTAAAGTGATTGCATTTACTGTCACCAGACTATGCGAGAGTGCAGCATTGCATGTAGCTACCGGATCCCAAATGTGAATGGTAGTAGACTGTTATCGAGGCACCATCTTCAATTGGTGCAAGGCTGTGTTGGCGAATGTAAAAGGCCAACTGACTAGGGCAAAGAACAGACAACTAAAAAACTTTGGATATGGTTTCTTGGTTGTGAGCTTTGGCTTAGAGAGAGTCCCTATGTTGGTCCCACAACAGCTTTCCGTTGAGGCTGGACTTCCCTGAGAGCCTAGGATTATGCGCTGGGTTGCAATGATGGCCCGTCATCCTTAGGAGGGTTTAGAGGTTGTCTGATTTCCACCTGAGTATTTTCGTTGGTTGAGGAACCAACTTTTCGTGATTCAGGATTTTCCATATGCTGGGGTGGATTATCGTGGTGACCCAGACATGGCTCTTCCACCAGGAGAGAAATGGAATAATTCAGGTAAAAATTATTTTCAACACTTCCTAAATTTTAAACTAATTTTAAATACAAATGTGGGTCCACGGTGACCAGCCGCTCTCCAGCCCTATGAGAGAAGACACCCAGCTACAGCAGTACCGGCCCCACAGGACCAATCTACAGAGACGCTGACCGAACTGGAGAATCATCTAGAGCGTTTGACAGCAAATATTCCAGAGACTATATCGATGATATTCCACTTAGGTTACAAAGCTATGTGATTGGAGTCCCAATACCTTTTAGGAGGTTCCTTTGTAGGGTGGCCTGAGCAGTGGTTTCTTATCATGATCATCATCAGGGATAGGATGATCGCTTTTGTAGACTCATACGACATTTTATGTCCTTTTGTACTATCATTTTTGCCGATCATAAGGTGTTTTTCAACCTATGATCGAAGACAATGTATATTTGACACACTTCTATGCTATGATATATCACTATTATTGGCTATCTTGTATAACATTTTATGGAATGTTTTTAAATTTACTGTCTTGATTATTGCAAATGTCTATTTAACATTCGAGAAGCAATTGCATCTACTAATGTATTTAAATATCTTAGAATATGTTGATATTCAATGTAATCAAATTCACATTCCAAGAAACGAACTCTCAAAAATAATCTTAATAACGCTGGATTTCTAATGGCATAAACCCTGTTAAGCTACAATACAATGAGTTTAGAATCTAACCTAACAATCAAACTCTGAATCCAAAATGAGATGGATTCGTATAATAACTCAATCACTGCACTATACTCTGTAATGTTATTCGTTGTTTGACCGAGGCCTACCCCATGCATATATACTAACTCGTCAGAGGGTGAATAGATAACCCAAGTTGTGGAAGAAATGTTCTGTGTACTACGACAAGCACCATCAGCAAAACCAATGTATGTTTGAAGAGACGTCAACATCTGCAATATCAAGAGTAAAATCAAGATAAGCAGGAATAATGATAAAAACACTCTCTAAACTAGGCACACTTTCTAATCTAAAACACACCAACTATAAAGAAACTAATATAACTAAAATTCCCACACCAAAATTTAAGCATAATATCTTTTCAAATAAAGCCCATTTCTGGATTTACCCAAAGGTACACCGTCAAAATCTACCAATTCATAGGCCCCTTTTGCCAGCTTCTACTTAACAACATAAGGACCATGCCATATAGGTACAAATTTTTCAGCCCCTAGCTTATCGTTTGCTTGATCGTATAGTAAAACTAGGTCTCCTTCCAAAAAATTACGAGGTGTAACATTTCGGTCGTACTGAGCTTTTATTCGTTTTGCATGAGTCTCAATTGCTAATGCAGCATCATGTCGACTCTCATCTAGCTGAGCTAAGTACAACAAACGTTTCTCCTCTTTGAAAGTGGCTGGGAGTAATTCTATGGCTATTTGCAATGACAAAATTTTGCATTCAATGGGTAACACTGCTTCCAACCTGTAAACTAGTTGAAAATGAGTGAAACCAGTTGATGTTTTTACTGAGGTTCGATATGCCTAAAGCACTGAAAATAGCATATTATGCCAATTCAATTGATGAATACCAATGATTCGTTGGATCATAGTGACTAGAACTTTATTGATTGCTTCAACCAAACCATTAGCCTGTGGGAAATATGGAGTAGAACTATCGTGACGCAGACCAAGTTGATCTGTCAGTTCAGTCATCATGATGTTTCGAAAATGACTTCCATGATCAGTAATAATCGCTTGAGGAACACCGAATCTAGAAATTATATGATTAAAAACGAAAATTGCAGCAGTTTTGCTGTCTGCCGAAAATGTAGGCATCGCCTCGGCCCACTTAGTAAAATAATCTACTGCAAGGATGATATACACATGCCCCCCGGCCAAGTGAGGGTTACATGTAATAAAGTCGATACCCCACTTTGCGAAAGGGTCGATGGCAATTATTGGGTGGAGAGGAGCAGGGGGAGCACGTATCTTACGATAAAAAATTTGACAATTGTGGCATTTCCGAACTGCATTGATACAATCTTTACATAAGGATGGCCAGAAATAACCAGCACGCAATATCTTTTGGGTTGTGGCATACCCAGACATATGACCGCCACATGCTCCAGAGTGACAGTCATTCAGAACCTTTTCAGCTTCTTCATGAGTTAGACAACGTAGGAAAACAGAATCTGCCCCCCAATGATAGAGTGTGTCTCCAATAATATTGTATTGTTGGGATTGAAAACATATTTTTCTTCGTTGAGATCGTGAGATTTCAGGCCAAAAAAGATTATATTTGGAGATAAACAATTATATCTCCATACCATGGATCAAGAGTACTGATAAGAAACAAGGATTCATCCATAATGGATTCTTTTGCCACAGTTTCAGTATCAATACGTGGGAAATCACACATCAATTCTGCAAAAACCAAAGATTTCTTTGTCTTGGATTTTTCAAATTCCTGCAGGATAACTATCCATTTCGAATGCTTGCCCCTAGCAATTGTTTGGTCAAAATATACGTCATAGGGTTACAATCACAAATTACCATGGTTTTGCGTAATAAGATGTAGTAACGAAATCTTTGGACAGCTTAAACAGCTGCCATGGCCAATTTCTCCACATGTGAATATTTAAGCTCAGTCGGATTCAAAGTTTGACTAAGATAGTAAATCACATGTTCATTGTTGAATTCATCTTCCTGAACTAAAACCATCCCAATGGTGGAATGAGAAGCGGCAAGGTACAAAATGTAATCCTGGTTGTAGTTGGGAGGATGCAATAACGGTGCATGGGTCAACACATGTTTAAGTGCATCAAAAGATTTGTTAGTTATCTCATCCCAAAAGAATGGAGTATTCTATTTCAACAACCTGGTAAAACCTTTCTTTATCTCGGCGTAGTTAGGAATGAAACGACGTAAAAATTTTGCTTTCCCTTGCAAACTTTAGAGTTGGCGAAGAGTCGAAGGAGGAGGTAATTTGACAATAGCTTCAACCTTCGAGGGATCGACACGAATGCCAGCTTTCGAAACAACAAATCCCAGTAAACGACCCGTTTCTATACAGAAAATACATTTGTGTGGATTCAGCCTAATTCGATAATGCCTACATCTCATAAAGATCGCTCGTAAATGAGTGAGATGATCGGCTCTACGTAATGAATGAGCAGGTAAATCATCGAGATAAGGCTGTGCAATGTGCTTGATGTCATGAAATGCGTAAGACATAGCCCTTTGAAAAGTTGCTACGGCGTTCTTCACTCCAAAAGGTAATTTGCAATAAGAAAATGTCCCCCATGGACAAATGAAAGCCGTTTTAGGTTGATCAGCAGGGAGTATGTTGATTTGATTGTAACTAGAAAAACCATCCAGAAAGGAGTACATTTCACTGCCGGGACAATCATCAATAATTTGATCGATATAGGGGGTTGGATAATTGTCTTTAGGACAAGCTCGATTAATATCCCTGTAATCGATACATATTCTTATCGTTCCTTGCTTTTTGTTAATAGGAACAATATTCGATACCCAATCCGTTAAAGGAATTGGATAAATGAAACTTGCTCGAAGTAATTTCTCAACTTCAGCTTTAATAGCAGTAGCTTTTTACGAGTATATCTAACACAAACGTTGCCGGACAGGTTTAGCATTTGGGCAAGTTTTAATTTCATGGACAATAATTGATGGATCGATTCCTGGCATTTCTTCATATGACCAGGCAAACACGTCGCGAAATTCTTGAAATAGGGCTTTATAAGTTTGGATTTCATCGTCCGTACAAGAAGCGTCTATATGAATGTTTTCAATAATTCCAGGTTTCATTGAAATGTCAATAGGAACCATTCGAGAAATATTTCCCAAATTCAACTCAGAATCAGGATGTCGCAATGGATTTTGTAGTTCTTTGACATAGTCAGCGGTAAAAATAGATGAGAAATCATTTTCAAAATGATCAAGCTCAGGTGAAAACGAAGATCGATGATGAAGATCTTCCCATGGTAAATCATCAACAGACAAAAGTTCATGAATTTGCTCATCCGTATGAACAGGACCATAAAATGTTGTTGAAGCTGAGGTTGATATCGAAAGTGATTCCCCATGGACCACATTCATTGGATCAGATTTAGTTGAACAAGAGTTGGAAAATGATTGTACAGCCTGATATGCAACTTCAAAGGGACTCAAAGGCATCACGTCACCAAATGAGTCCACCTCAGAATCGAAAGGTACGATCCAAGGATCATTAAAAGCAATAGTGTTTGATGAAATCATATGAATAGTTTCAAAAGAAGGCGATACATTAGGAGGAAATGAAAAAGTTCCTAGTAAACCAGAATCTTTAATCAAACCTACCCCAACATCCTTGTAAGGGATAGTTGTTTTACCGACATGTTGAATACTATCAGAAGAGGTTGGGTCGGATGAAAAATAAGTCAACTGGTCTATTGTAACGATCTTTCCATTATGAGGAAACTTGATAAGCCGAAAGACCGATGAAACAATAGCAGTCATAGCGTAAGACCAAATGCGACCCAAGAGAAGGCTGTAATCTAGAGGGGCATCAACCACTTCCACATCTAGATTTACAGTTTTGCCTTCAACCCTTATCAATAAATCCTGCAAAATGCTAAAAGGATGAAACCATCGGCCATCAAAACCCTTTAGAATCGTCAAGGATTGATTGAGTGTAGGAGAACCAAGCGATCTCCAACACTGAATCGACATAATACACGTAGAAGCTCCTTCATCAATCACAGTCCGAAAGCAAGGTCTGTTTTTTACTAACACTGGAATCTGAAAAGCCATTTGATGAGGTAGACGAGGTGTACTATTCTCTAAATCGAAGATTATAAGGTTCAAATCCTTAATATCAAAAGCTCCTATAGTAAATAACAGCAATTTATGCTGTGTTGGGCATGATTGCAGCACCTCCAAAGTCGACATTGCTGAAGGGGAAATAGCTAAATCTTCAACAATGTTATAGTTCTGAGCAGCTCTCGCATGTGGATTGAAAGTTGACTTTCGAAGTATACCTTTAGCAGGCGGTTTGATTACTAAGTCGAGGTTAGGTTTCTCAATTTGTAGCAGATCAGAACTAGAAGGAGTTGAAGTTGATGGGTTTGAATTAGAAGATTCTGCTTCCTTACCACCAACAGGATTTTTACTACCATAATCTTGAGATCGCGTCGCAATCCTGACATGTGACATCATCATAATGGGTTCTTCTGAGGCATTTGAGGAAAAACCGATCATCTTACTATCTTGACTAGGAAAAGGATCCTTCAAGATAGCAGGCGTTTGAGAACCTTTGACGATTTTCGCAACGTCAGCTCGATGTGGGCAGTCTCTTGTAAAATGCTCCTCGTCACAAATGAGACAAGGATAGCGAGGTTTATGTTTCTCGTCAATAGATTCATTTTTATCTGGTTTTTCTTTTGAGTTTTGTTTATTTTTCTTCTTCCCCTTCTTTTTACCACTGGATTTTGATCTGGCCGTAAATGATTCTACGACATGGATATCGACAGGAATTTCAGTAGAAGAGTCTCCTGTCGGGGAATCTGGTAAAGTTATAATAGGAGAAGAATTCTTTGAAGATTTATTCTTGCTTTTGGTACTAACTGAACCAATCATACCATCAGTGGCATGAGACCCTGAAGGAGCTGCAATTATTTGATTGTGTTTCAGAAGGTCGGGGATTTTTTCATGTAAAGTACCCAACTGTGTATAAATGAGGTCAAGGCACTGAGCCTGAGCAATTAATTGCTCTTCAGTAACAACTCCTGCCTTAGCTACATCCTCAGTGATTTTAGGTAATAATGATTTAACAAACCATTCTGCCAAAATTTCATCCGGAATAAAAACTTTCACTAAACATCGTCGTCGTCGCCATTCATGAATATGATCTGAAATATATGTGGACGTTGACTGTTTTAATGAATTTAATAATTTTGTGCCATTGTCGTATCTGACAGGCAACTGAAAATGAGTTAAGAAAGAAGTGGCTAGCTGACTAAAATTATAAAAAGAGCCTCGTGGTAACTCAATGTACCACTTGGCAGCAAGACCAATCAGAGTGCGTTGAAAAAGACGTAAGCGAATTGAATCATCAATAATGGAATTAGATGCACACCAGAGGTGATAAGTCATCACATGATTTGATGGATCCTCTCCTGACTTACCCTCAAACTTTGGGATATCACTGGGCAACTTATTTGGCATTGGCGGCCAATATGGAAGATAATTAATTGGATTGTTCGTAAGGCGCGACAAATTAGGTAAATCCAAAGTAGCTATAAAAGGTAACTGACGGTTAGGGTCATAAAAGCCTTGGGTCACAAGACCAGCCCCAGTAGGAGGATATCCAGGATAACTTGGAATTGGATTTGCATTTGGAATATTATATCCTCCGGGAAAACCAGGATTAACCAGACCAAACTGGGGTTGTTGGGGTTGATGATAAGTATATCCAGGGTACGGTTGATACTGATAAACTGGGTTTTGCACAGCAGGACCGAATTGGTATTGTCCCTGGTACGATTGATAAGTAAATTGCGGTTGACTTATGACAATCGTACTTGGCCCAGGTTGTCCTACAGGAATCTGAACCGAAGTATGAACTGTAGGTCCTGGCTGTGGTAAAGATGTTTGAGGAGTTGATGCAGGAACAGTAGAACCGGAGCTGTCGATACTCCAAAAGTAGGTGGGGTAGATTGAAAAGAAGCTGCAGTAGTTGCAACAGCAGTTTGAGGCGGAGTTCGGGGTGAACTAGGCCCAGGCTGATGAACTACACCAAGTGCAGAAGTTTGGACAGTAGGCTGGCCAGGTTGCTAGGTTGGACCAGAAACCAAAGGTTGTCCAGGTTGACTTGATGACTGCACATTAGGTTGCAAAATCTGTTGAGTTTGAGATGGATCCCACGCCATGTTCATTCTGGGGTATGGACCCATAAAAGGTTGAGCATATTGAGGACCATAACCAGGGTGAGTGTAGGGCTGATAATTGAGAGGTACATTTCCAGCTCCTTGTACAAATAGTTGACCAGAAGGCGGTTGGAAACATTGAGTTGGGTACTAACCTTGAGGTTGATAACCTTGAGGCATGTACTGAAACTGGGGTTGACCTTGAGGTATCTATTGATATTGGGGTTGACCTTGAGGTATATACTGAGTCTGGGGTTGACCTTGAGGTATATACTGAGTCTGGGGTTGACCTTGAGGTATGTACTGTTCCAAAGGTATGTATTGTCGTTGAGGTTGCCCCCCAGGCAGCATTTGACTACCTTGAGGTTGCCCCCCAGGCGGAAATTGAGTACCTTGAGGTTGCCCCCCAGCCAGTAACTAACTTCCTTGAGGTTGCCCTCCAGGCGGTAACTAACTACCTTTAGGTTGCCCTCGAGGCAGTAACTGACTACCTTGAGGTTGCGGATTTGGAATAGTACCAGACATCATAAGAATTTCTTCTACACTCAACAGTGGAGTTCCGTTATTACCAATTGATATCTCACGTTCAATTGGTTGAGGATATGCCCCTAAAAAGGTACCAGTGAGTTACTGATACCTAGAAAGAACAGAAGGACTGCCATATAAAAATGTTTCTGGTGTTTGGGAAAACATGGATGACCATTTCGACATATTCAAAGGAGGATAATAACCTCTGGGTGTAGGCTGGAAAGGAATTCGAGGTGGTGAAAAACTAAGACCTGGGTTCTCTAAAAAGTTCGTCAATGATACGTACCAAGCATCACTTTTAAAAGAACTGTAGAAGATTGATTCACGCTCCCTAAGTTCTAAAGTCGGTTGATTTTCAGAGAGAGTTGTATCTTCGTTTGGACTAACAAGTTCTTCAATAGAAATGAGTCCAGAAGGAAGATTTTGGGTAATGACACTTCCTACCCTGGGTGAACCAGTACCACTAGAAGTTGGAGAAGCAAATCCTGAAGATGGAGTAGTAGCAGGTTCGGTTTCAGGCTAAGAAATTTCAGGTTCTTCAATTAATTCACTAGTAGAAGAAATACTACCAGTAACTTCGGAAAATGAAATTGGTTCAGAAATATACTCTGTTGCTTGAACTGGATAATCAGGATGAACAATTAAGACGATTCTTCGGCTTCTGGTGACCCAACTCTATTGTCACTAGGTGATACAAGAGCTCGTAGCCCTTCAAGCTGGCTTGGTGTATATTCAGGAGGTTGCCCCCGAAGTATACGAGATTGTCTTGGTAATTCAACCATGATTAAATATTTAATTACTTCACACGCAAATAAAGAAAATCTCAATAAAACCACCTAGAGTCTCTAAAGAACCAAACAATTGAATCACACACCTAAAAAAAAAATCTAAGAGTTCAAACCACGCACAAACAATAGCTTTTCATACCAAAAACACTAGTTGGTGATGAAATCCAACGTCGTAGAATTCAATACAGAAATGGTGGTTGGAACAGTTACCCCGACAACTTGCTTAATGAAACAGAATGACACAAGTTTCTTCACAAAATCGTCTCGAGTGAAGAGAACCCCCCAGAGAGTCCAAGTGAGTTTAGTCGACGTCTGCTTGAGGTACAGTGAGACCCATCCTTCACCGTCACCTTAGGAAAGAATCTTAAGATTATGGTCAGTAAGGTTACCAACAGTAACAAATACAACTGGGGGAACAGTCTACGATCCGATCTACGTGCAAGGGCAGAGTAACAAAGCTCAATCCCCTTGAAGGCTCCTCGACATGATCAATCCTAGGTTTACTAACAAGTGACCCCAGGCTCCTCGACAATGGTTAATCCGAGGTTTACCGTTTTTAATACGCGCAAATCTCCTATCTTTCCCAATGAGACAGACTTGATTGCCTCAAAGGTTCGGACATGATCTCATGATTGACTCCTTTAAGAGGAGCTTCCCAGATTATATCAATTACAATTGGATTTATTTCCTACCGCAAGATACAGCTACTTGTTTGTTTTAACTATCTTGGAGAGTTAATTACTCCCTACTCCAAGATACTAGCCTAAGCTATATTGGTGATAAGAGCCCTAGAAATGAAAAGATTGCTAGATAAATTTTAATTAAGCGTTACTTTTATGGGTTGTTTCTTAAATCAATAAGCATGGAGATGAAACTTTGATGGTGTGAAGACTCGACTCCAAAAACACTAAAAAATGCACCTAAAATGAAAAACAATTTGTTTTCCTTCAATGAATTTTTAGCTAAAAAAAAGAGTTGGGAATGCAATTCTTTGAAAAACAAATCTTTCCTTCAACATGTAAATGAAAAGAAAATCTTTTTGTCTTTTTCAATAAACTCAAAACGAGACTACTAATTATGCTCACAAAAATAAATCCCTTTTTCTTTTTCAACACTCAAAACTACAGAAAACAATTATTTCAAAAGAGGTTCTACGATTTCTAGAAAACACTCAAAACTATGAAAAACTAATCTTGAGATCTAAAAACTTCTAAAAACCTAATTGATAAAAGCTTCAAATCTTTTCGAGGACGTTTTACTTAGTTATTTAGTAAACAAAGGATTAATTCGTTCAAAATAAAAAATCAATCAAAAAACACTCAGCTATGTTTTCTTTTATAAAAATGAAATTCACAACTTATGACCAAGTTCGTTCAAAGATTTGCAAAGAGAAATGAAATCTATTTCTCACCAAGGGTGGATTTCACAAACCAGC
Organism: Pinus taeda; assembly: GCA_000404065.3. NCBI lineage: Eukaryota > Viridiplantae > Streptophyta > Pinopsida > Pinales > Pinaceae > Pinus > Pinus taeda. Next base: position 130,057 of record APFE030219476.1, read on the forward strand.
CAAACTCATCAAGAAGACAAAAAGTCACCAAGGTGATCTAAGGTTTCTCAGGCTTCTAATCTTTGAGTCACTACAGAGACCAAGTGAAAACCAATCCGGGCATGCAAAACTTCTATAAAATCATCTAAAACAAAAACACCAATGGAACTTACTCACAAGAAAATTTTGACAGGACACATGCAGATATGGGAAAAGACTAAAAATCGTAAATAAAACCTAAACTTAACTGGACGAAAACATTTTAGGTTTTTCAAAAATTTTGACAGGGTCCGCAGGCTTCGAGTATAACCAGATGCGGTACCACTCTGTGCACTAAAGGAACAGTGTGGAGATGTCCGCACTGTATTGTAAACAGAACGTGCGGTTCTCTTGAAAATTTCGAAAAAACAAAAAACATTCTAGATCCTAAAAACTACCCAATCCCACACACATCAAGCAAAAACCAGAAACAAGAACAAGTTTCTCAAGTCAAAGACAAAGGAAAATAAAAAAACCAAATTCAGTTCCCCAATGGAATCGCCAATTTGTTGGCCGGATAAATCGATCTTGCGGACAAGGCCGATCTTCTTAGTATCAACAGATATCTAGCAACAAGCAGGACAAGCAAATCTACCTTTCTCTAAACATATTGCGATCATTAATAAAAACTAAAGAGGTTTTTAGACCCTACCTTAAGTCCAACGCTAGTTTGTGGCAGCCATGCTTCAATCGTTCGAAATAGTTTCCTTAAAAGAACCTGCAATCACAAACAAGCACACATCAAATAACACCTGCATGGCTAATATAATAAATCATGTTCATCATGGTGATCAAGGAATCCATAAAATAAACCATAAAACACAGCTTATTGAGAAAAATAAACTTGATTGTATTAACTTTGAAATAGAAGAACTTTACAACCTTGGTGCCTTGATGTTGTACAATCTCTTCCCAGGGTCCAAACAGGAACCTCCTCTACTTTGACAAGCCTCACTCTCTTCCAAATGAGATCAAAAGGTATGTAATCTCTCCTCTCAAAAGCTCAATTAGGAAGACTAAGTCCCAGCAGCATTTACCCTCAAAAATATTCAGCTTTCAACCTCCCAAGTAACCAGCCCAAAGCTTCATTTTATAGTGCAAGGGAAGGAGGTTACAGGTCCACCATTGAAGGGATAAGAGTCCTCTTCAAGGGATAAGCTCCTCACATCAAGGGGTTAGCTCCTTAAGGAATGGGATGCATGAACCCTCAAGGAGCGAACTTGCCAGCGCAAGGTTCCCTCTAGAAGCTTCCAAAATTGACTCAAAGTGAGTTTTTAAGAATGTAATTGCGCCTTTTTAACTTTTACAGGGGTTCGCACCCATAAACGCAGATACAAAGCGGTCAGGTGCATAGGGGACATGACTGATGGGTGCGATATTGCAGGTAATGCTAATAGAAAGTGAGAAACCAGAGTTTTAGATATTTTTATGGCCTTTCTCTTATTTTCAAGGCTTGATATGAAGAACTGAGGTTTAAGACTTGCAAAGGATGTAAGTACGAGTGATGATAGGCTCACACAGATTGCAGAAAGTCATGCTGACAATTTTTCGTGCAACAACCGCCACCTACACCACCACCACCTTCATCGCCTTCACCTCCATCTTCACCCGTACCACCTCCGCACCAGCGTGAGTCAATATGACAAGCACAATAAATTTGCATGTGTTCAAGGGAGTGGGAAATGAGGACCAAACCAATTTTATTCGTGGTAAGAGCCGTATGGAAGTGCAGGGAGTTACAGATGATAATATAAAGAAAGTGACACTAGTCAGCAATCTGCAGGACTGCGCGTTGACCTAGTATATTAAGCACTCCAATGATAGTCAAAATGCGGGAATTGTGGATATCCAAGCAGCGCTAAATAGAGAATTTAGTAGGTTGAAGTCTAAAGCACAGTTGATCATTGGGTTCAAAGAAATCACAATGCTACCAGGTGAAACTCCTTGGGAGTTGGATCAAAGGTTGAAGCATACGATTCGCGAAGTAGTATGAATCTGACGGATGGAAAACATGGCAAATGGTTTGTAGCATTGCTAACGCCACATTTAAGTAGTGCGCTATCACAGCAGAAGTTAACGACTCAGGCAGAGGCCTTAGAGATCGCGATGAGGCTGCATGAGACCCAGATGCAGGATCCTAACTTGGGAGTTCAATAGATCCATGCGCAATTGAAAAACTTATGCCTCAAGATGCAGAGTCTGAAGCAGGATAGGGAAGCCCGACAAAAAGTGCACGAAGAGTTTTCGTGCATAAAATGCAAGGGTCACGGTCATGATAAGGACCACCACCCGATGTTTGCAAATTACCTCGCGGGAGGAGGACCGATGCCATTAAGACTGGAGGCACAAGCAGGACCTAGCGCGACACCTGCTTTGTGGTGCACCATTTGTCAAATAGGAGGGAAACATGCGATGGACAACTACCATTTGTTACAGAAGTATACACAAAATTTGCAGCAATTGTTCTGTAATTTTTGTAGGTCAGTGGGAACCGATGAGCGCACTTGTAGAAGCTATGAGTTATTGATGGATAGAAATCCCACTTACAAAGTTCAGGCCGAAACGTGACCCCTAGACCAGAACGCAAGAGCGGCGCGAATATGATTTCAGGGGCGTGGATGAGGCCAAGGTGGAGGAGGACCTGGAAGAGGTCACAGACAGCTGATATGCTACAATTGCGGAGGGTTGGGACATTATGCCCATAATATTACAAACCCAACACGTCCATCATGTTTGTACTATACCTTGTTTAATCATGAGACGGAAGATTGTCCTACACTGATAGCTAGGATACACAACAAGGGAGCACTACCACCTTCCCCGACTCAGAATTTGCAGATGATGAGTTTTGAGCCACACAAGGAAGATCTGAATGTGAACATTGTGCTTCGAAGTGGAATTGCAACGGGAGATGATAAAGGCAAACAACCCGAAGATAGTAGGTAGGTTCGCAAAGCTCCGGCGAAAGAAGCGGATTTTGATTTGGAGTGCACTAAGGAAACCTTCATGGAAGCTAAGAAGAGCTTCCCTGATGCCTCCACTTCAACAAGCGAAGATAGACCGAAGTCGGAGATGGACCCATCTATGCTTATGACATTCCTGAAAACATGCATGAAGTTATTGCGTGACAGTAAGGTTGTAAAAGGATTGTTGGAACTCATTAACAGATGCGCTGGGACCGCGCCAGGAGAACCACACATAGTCCGGAAGATTGAAAAGCATAATATGAGGGCGGGGAGAGAAATGAGGTTAACTGCATAAATTGGACAATATGAAATGGACCAAGTAATTCTAGATTTAGGATCGGATGCGAACGTTCTACCGAAGAAAACATGGGAGCGCATGAGGAAACCTATGCTGCAATGGTCTCCTATTCAGCTGCAAATGAAGAACCAGCAAAAGATAATACCTATGGGGAGATTGCAGGGAATTATTGGGGATATTGCGGGAGTAAGCGCGCTAGCAGACTTTGAAGTAATAGAGATTGTTGATGATAGCAATCCATACCCCGTGCTCTTAGGAATTGATTGGGGCACTGACATGAACGGGGTGATTAATCTGAAGAAGCGTAAGATGATTTTTGTAAAGAAGTCACTATGCGTAGTTATATCTTTGGACCCTGTTGAAGGATCACGCTATATAGAGCCAATGCGCGACTATGAAAGTGATGATGGTTTGGACTGCATCTATAAGATAACAGCGTGAAACTAGGACTGGGTGAATCCCACTGCGGATGGATGGCTTGCATGGGAGTGCGAGAGCTCCTGTACTTCGGATTCAGATGAGGAAACCGAGTGATGGAAAAATCGGTTACATGAGGTGAAAACACTAAATTGTAATATGATGACAAGATCGTTGTGTTGCGTATCGACAGAAGTAAGGGACCTGCCTACTTATGATGGGTTAAGTGAGGTAGATGCCTTATGGGATAGATTTGAAAGAGAAGTGCCGAAAAAGCAACGCTTCCTGGCTTTGAACTAGGTACTGCGCACTACGCCCACAAGGTGGTGTGGTATGCACAAAGGGAGCTTTGAGGACTAGCGCAAATGCAAGAGAATGATTCACACACAGTTTGGGAAGCCTAGAGTGCGATTGACAGATAAATACAATGGGTAGGATACTCCACGCGCATATCTGGCCAGGTGGATGCCAACATATGGAAAACAACCTATGCGGATGCATATGAACTCGACGTTGAGAGGTATGGTCAATAAGCGTGTGTTGGGAGGAAAGATGTGCAGTTGGCTCTTAAGGTTGGACAGATAGTATGTGGGAAGAACAATCCCGCAAAAGGTTATCCACACAAAAGCATTTGACAAGGGGTGCAACGCATTGAACAAGGTATGAAACACGCAGTGAAGTGGTTGGGACCTACGCATACTCAGACATATGCCTTTTCGGTTGGTTGATAGAGTAGAGGCCATAATACCTATGGAGTTTATCATGTCTAGTCCACGCATAGTGGCCCTCACGGGGTAACAGACCGCGGAGCCCTAGAAGAAAGGATCGCGAAATTGGAAGAGCCCAAAGACGAACGATTGGGACTTGATGAGGAGATCCAACAGGGTGATCTTAGGCTCCAAGAACTCATGAATGAAAGAGTTCGGTCGAGGGAGAAAAGCACCTTGGCAGAAGCAAGAGTCAAGAAACTTGAGGAAGGAATACAGAAGGACTTCCTTGGTCAAAAGACCATGGTGATAAAGTAGGAGGAGCTTTATTACATTGACGAACTTAGGGACTACCATCAAGAGTTTACCAGTTTGATGCGTTGGATGGGACCGTATGTTATTAAGTTCACAAATGGAGGCGCAGTGCAGTTGGTAAAGTTAAATGGAGAAATATTCCCAGGAAAAGTAAATGGTAGTCGATTGAAGCCTTACAGGTGGCTCAACCATCTGACTAGCTGTGGGAAGCATAGTCTTAGTGCTCCAGGAAGCTGAAAGGAGGGACTATAAACTACTCTACCCGAGAGCTGCGTGATTTCAGGACTGCACGTAGTAGCGAGGTGTCAAAGGGTTCGCAACAACGCAAGAGTAGTTGCGCTGCAGCGTGGGTTGGCTGGAAAGTGACCATTATAGTCACTATTCACGATGCGATGCTTGGTTTGATACCAAATGGAGTGGGTGGTAGGCATTTAAGGCGAACTTCATGGGCTATATTTGGGAAAATTTGCCACCAAGGGAGCACTAATCAACCAGATTTGGGGGGGACGGCCGAATTCAAATTCAAAAGGCACTATAAATTGCAAAGGGTTGCCCATCAAATGACACTTGGCCATTTGAGAATTGAGCTATTGCACACCCATAGATTCACGAACCCCAATTTGTTCGATCTTTTGAAGTCGAAGGAATTGTTTAAGCACTTGCCTGAGCCGTTGAGAGATTTGTGGAACAACAATATGGCAGCGTCTGAAGAAGCCATGGATATCAAAGAGATGACTGCTGAAGAGGTCATGCAGGCCATGACGATAGGAGATGCCCCAGAAAGCACTGGGATAGTTACAGAAATCCCTATGTCGTCGCACATGGCAAGGCCCCAGAAAAACAAGCAGCCTATGGTACCAGTGCGCATGTCCCCTAGAAACCCCCTAAGAACTATATTGACCATGGAAGAAAAGGGGAAGGTGATTAATTTGGAAGTCGATGAGGAGGAGGAAGACCTTGAGGAAATCCTAGTAGAAGAGGAGGAGGATGAAGAAATGGAGGAGGAAACCTAGGGTGTAGACCTAAATGAGAGCAAAAGCTCACTACATACTCCGTTGCTCCCAGATGATATCATTTTTGAAGGAGCACACTTAGGACGGGTGTCGGTTCTAAAGTTTGAATATTGGGATCTCGCAGACCATGAGAAATTCCCACACTTGGAAACCACGTAGCTAATGCAACCGAAGAAAACCACAGCGACGAGGATCATAGAGTTGAAGCCACAAAAGTGGTTGCACAAAGTAGAGAAAGCAGGGTTGTTAAACCTGCTCTGAGTATCGCATTACCATCGTGCCCCATTAACTATTTTTTTCATTAGGTAGCTTCTCTTCCTAGTGCATGATGGTTGTTTGTGGCTAGAGGAGCCCATCCCCATCACAGACCACCTAATCCATAGAATTACCCGACTCCCTTACAAGGGTGAGGACCCAGCGGATATTTCGGAAGATAAGAGTAACGATTTGGCCATCGTGGAGGCCATGAAGAAAAAATTCAAGCGGGAGAAGAAGAAGAAGAAGGGGTATGCGATCTCTAGTATCAACAATAATGCGATAAGAGTCACGACACAGATACTGGCTGGAAAGGTTATGCATAAGTGTCGCACGGATGAGGTGCTCACGCCGGTGGTTGCACTTGTTGTGCAGTGCACAGAGGGGGTCCAGTTTAACTAGTCAAAGTACTTGTGCAAGGAGTTCATGGAGAATTGTCGTGAGGCACATGAATAGGGGAAGACTTTCCACTATGTGTGGCTTTTGTTATCCACAGTGCTGGTGGCTTGGGAATTGCCCGAGGACAGCCAGTTCCCAACGATTGCGAAGGATCTTCCGAAGGCAGCGAAGTATGCTTCGTTGTGAGCAACTAAAGACGCACAGAGGATCAAAGATAGTAATATATTCTGGTTGTTCATGGAGATGAACATCAGAATGGGGATTAACCACAATCCGTGGTTATCACTCACCTTCTATAATAGTCTGCATAGCTTCGCAGAGTTCAAGGCAGAATTCCATCATGTATATATCAGGGTGCGTAAGGACCCCGTGAAGAAATGGAATGAGCTACCTTACCTCACCACGAACAATTTCATATTCACCGTGCTTGATTCGTGGTCGCCGGAGTGGCGCGCTCCCGCCAACTCCGCGGTGGAATCAGAGAAGTCTATTGCACAGAGGAAGAAGAAGGAGGCAAAATTGTCGATGGTGTAGTTGGCAAAGAAGAGAAGGAATGAAGTAGCAACAACAAAGGCGTAGGAGACGCAAGACACTGCGAAGGAAACAGAAGAACAACAAAAGGTAGCAGAGAAGGAGCACGAGGCCCAGAAGTCGCCATCGCCTGAACAGGATATAGAAACAGAGGAAGGTGGCGCAGACCCACAGAAAATGTCCACAAAGCTGAAGCGACAATGCCCGAGAGAGTAGGTAGGGCCGCGAAAGAAGTAGAAAGCCTCCAAGACTTCTTTCGACCAGATCACCCTCACTAAGGGTGATGCAGGAGCATTCACCCAAGAGAAAATCATTGTAAATAAATAGACATAGAGGGGTCATGTATTTTTAGGAAATAACTTTCCTAAGTCTCAAATTAATGTAATTTATGCCTTTTAGTGATTAAATTAGATAATGGGAAGAAATTGTAAGTTATCTCAAATAAATGAGAACTGAGTGATGAATAAATGACAAGAGTCCAGAGTCAATCAGAACTCTTAAAGCAGTCCATGATTTGAGGGACAAGAAAGAGACTTTAGGAATTAATGGAACTAGAAGTGGGCAGAAGATTTAGGAGTCAGTACGGAGGATTTAAGAGTCAATTTAGGATTTACCCCAGATTTAGTTCAACAGAACCAATGTTGGCATATATGTAATCCTACAGGCAAAGTCAGATGGAAGAGGCCACTGACATGGAAAAATAGGCCTGTGAGAGATCGAGGAGGCTCAAATGTAATCTTTGCTTTTACATTAATATATGCAAATTTTGTTCTTGACTGTGTCAGTGCATTAGGAAGTATTTCATGAATGATTTACTTGTGAATTCGTAAGCTCTGCAACAGGTTACAGGTAGAATTCTGAAGGACGCAAAGGAACATAGTTGATTTAGAGGAATCGTAAAAGGATCCTTGAATCAAATTGGAGAAAAAAGTGAAGCTTTGAGGTGGAAGCGAAGTGAGATTTAGAAAGGAGTAAAGCTCAGGAGGGTTCGTGCAATAAAACAGCAAGAAGACCGAAGAAGAGAAAACCATAGAAGAACTGAAGTCTAGCGCAAAAACTAAGTGAAAAAGGAAGAACAGAGAAGTGAAGTTAGACGCTCAACAACTGTTAGATACCACGGATCAATGATCTAGATGACGTCGCTAAAGAGCAAATAGAATATTGCATCGGCAGAGTTAATCATGTAATTTTGGGCCGCGAGTGGAAAACTCGATTTACACAAAAAAAATGAGTGAAGACTTAGTCAGAATTGGGTTCCGGATTTGAAGCATTTATATGCGAGGTTTTATACCATATCGGGTCCGTAAAATCGGCGCTTTGAAGTGAAAGGACCTGGCTTGGAGGGATAGCAAAATGTGATCGCACAAATAAATCTCAACCGTCGGATCATGAATCAGATCAACGGTCGCGATTGGATCGCTAAATCGAAATCGGAGGAGTTAGAGCTGGCGTTCAATGGGAATGTCAGTGTGCTGATAGCGATAAAGCGCTAGTCGGCGATTGGGGAAGTGGAGTCCGGAGCACACGGAGGAAGAAAGCGGATCCAATGATTTATTATATGCAGTGCATGGGATTTGAAATCCGAATAAAGGGTTTCGGAGCGAAGTTTTAATGAAATCCCAGATATATATATATATATATATATTATATATATATATATATATATATATATATATATATATATATATATATGTATGTATGTATGTATGTATGTATGTATGTATGTATGTATGTATGTATGTATGTATGTATGTATGTATGCATTCTGACAGTCGCGTATCGGGAATAAAGGAGTGATGAGGCATATGTGACCCATGAAGAGACAATAACCAATTGGGATAGAGGTACAACCTCGGAATCTGTGCCGAAGTCGTAGGAAGTCGGAAAGAAGGTAGGTTTGTGGGCATTTTCTTTGTTAATGGGCTTTACAAGAAAAAGCATTGAGGAAACATTTATGCGATAAACATATATATTAACCAAGGTTTTTAAAGGGGAAAGTTATATATATGTGATTAAGGATTTATAGAGGTTGTGAGGTGGTTTCAAGTTCCGATAGGGAAGGTTAACGGAAGGCTTTAAACCAAAGTCATAAACGAAGCTTGAGGACTAATTTAAGTAGGTTTTTGCGGGGTGATTGAGTTCTGATAAAGGAACTGTTATAGAGGGCCTTAACCATTCGTGGTTTGAAGATTTGACTCCTTTCTGGGACAGAGATATTTATGCATATTAATGCATATTGTGGGTATGTGCGGGTATTACCCTGCGCCATTAGTGGTATCAGAGCAGAAGTTTGTAATCAGAGCAGATTTGTAATCAGAGCAGAATTGAAATCAGAGTGGGAAAAGATTTTAGCGAAAAGGAGATTGCACATAAGAAAAGGTAATGTGCTGAATGATAAAGACTACAGTGGGAGATTGTAGCAGTTCTAGGAGAGGCTTGGAGTAGACAGGAACATAGGATTTCTTGAAGGAAAGAGAAAGCAAGATTATTTAATGCAAGTTCTGAAGGAAGAGTACTTAGAGGGTAAACTGAGGACAATCCATTCAAAATGCAGAAGAATGGGTGAAACAAGATCATGTTGAGATCTTGAAGGTGAGGTAATATGTTATGTTTTGAACTGAGAATGTGTGTTTTTATACTAATGCACAGGTGGCAGCAAGAAAAGTTGTGAGAGAAGAACCAGGTGAGTTCTTGAAGACGAAATAAGGGGAACACTCTAAAGAAGAAGTGGCAGTGAAACTGAAGAATCCAACAAGAGAATTGACAGAGAGGACAGCTGAATTGTTCTCAAGAGAGAGTGAGAGATTGCAGAAGCCTAGAAGGAGCAAAGGTGTTGCTCAAGAGAAGGTTCCAGACAGAGGACCTATGCTTACCAAAACACTAAGTGAGGAGAGCTTAGTGAGGTAAGATTGTATCCAGGAGGACTAGCTGTAGCAGAGGCTTGTTGCAGATAAGTGAGAAGCTCATGAAGATACAGGAGAAGAAGATGACTACCGATAGTCATGGTAGAGGTTCAGAGAGAAGCTACAGTAGAAGATATGAGAAGAAGGATGCCAAGGAAAATGGCAAGAACATGTGTCAAGAGTAAATTGACCAGGAAGTTGCAGAGTTAAAAGAACAACTCAATGCATTAAGGAGAATGATTGAGGAAAGCCAGAGTCTAGGTTGGGCCTTAGGGAAAAAGCCAGTGAAGTGGCATGAAATACAGAGAAGGCTACATCAAATGCAAGTAAAGTGGCTGAAGGAAAAAATCAAGGAAGTCGAGTTAGAAATGGAAGAATCCATTTGTGAACCAAAACAAGGAGAAATTATGGGAGAGACTAAAGATGAAGACTTGAGGATTGAAACTTCAAGTGAGGCCAAAGGGTCACATGGGTTTAAAACTGACAATTTGTATATGTATGCAGGTGAAACATGTAAAGAAGGACAATTGGCTGATATTGTCATGAAGAAGGAAGAAGACCAGTAGAATCCAAATTATGTTTTGGAAGAAGATGAGATAGATAGGTCTCATATGTAGTTGGAGGAAGATATCAAGCAACCAAGTGAAGGGCTTGAGGAGATTGAAGAAGAGACTATCAAAGAATTTCTGAATCATATGAATGATTTAGAACAACAAGGAGATATGATGGTTGAACCATCAAGTGAGACCACGGGGTCTTATATTTTTAAAATTGATAGTTTGTATATGATGGCAAATATTGCAAGAGAAAAGCAGCCATTTGAAGATATCTTCAAAGGAGATGAAGATCTAGAAATAAAAGGTGACAAAGAAAACTTTTCAGAAGAGGAGAAATTTGACTACATACAGAAGAAAAGGTCTATGGATGAGTCTATAGAAGCTATCATGGAGATGAGGAATCAAGATCTTATTCTGATAAAGAATGAAGGAATGTTGTCTCGGAAATGTAATCAAATGAGTTTGATTAATATTATTGATGAAAACCAAGTGCAGGAGAATGTTAATGAAGATGATGGGACAAGGATAACTCTGGGAGAAGAGTTATAGAGGGAAAGCAAGGAAAAATCTACTAAAGAAGAAGAAACTATGTTAGCTGAAAACATAGTAAAAGATCGTCAATTCACCATGATGATAGGCACAGTGGAAATAGCCATGAAAGCTGTTGAGACAGTCAGTGAAGAAGAAGAACATCTACTGAAAGATGTTAAGGAAGAGGAAGTCTATGGGAAAGACTTAGCAAAGGGGGAAAGAACACTAACAAAAGAGAGTTATGCATAGGATGAGCAATCTTTAGAAGTTGTCAGAAGTATGGAGAAGTATCTTTTAGAAGATAAAAACTATGAAATAAAGGAGGATGAAGAATGTCTCTTACATGAGAGAAACAGTGGTTTATTGCAACAGAAGGAACTTAAAAATGCATGGATGTGTGAAGATGTGACAACACAGGAACAAGTTCTTGTGGAAGAAGGAGATAAAGTTTAGTCTGAAGAGCTGATATGTGAAGAAACAGTTGAGACTATTGAACCTTATGATTCCCAAACTAATAATTTGCGTGTAAATGCAAGAAACATAAGTGATGATGAAACACTGGCAAAGTGTCACAGGGAAATTGCATTGCTGGAATTTTGCTGGAGAATTCAGAGTATGACAGTGTGATTGCAGAAAGAGGATTTCACTACAGTGGACAAGAGCAGGAAGGCATCATTAGGATAGATGGTGTGGAAGAGAGACTAATGGACAGTCTCATGAATTCTTTTGAGAGTTCAAATCAGCATACTGATGTGCTGACAGAGGAGAAAGAAACAGTGCAGCAAACTGAATTGTTACCAAAGGAAAACAAGGCACAATAGACTTATGTTTTTAATTTTAACAAGTGTTTTATGAATGCAGGCTTTGTTGCAATTGCTGGAGGAGATTTGGCACAAGTGAATAGCCAAATAAAAGTGAAAGAAGAGAAATCTATGGAATAACTCAATCCATGGAACAGAGAAGTTAATTTGCTGGAGAAAGTGTTGAAAAATCATGATTCAATCATGAAAGAGGGTAAGGATGATAGGGAGGCAATCAACATAGGACTCACAGCAAGCATTGAAGCAAGAGCAAGCAAACCAAAATTTGAAGCAAACAAAGCAAAAGTCAGTATAAGAGACAACATAAAAGCAAGCAAAGTAAAAGTCAGCAAAGCAACCAAGGCAAAGGATGAAGTAAGTAAAGAAAACCAGCAGCAGATTGAAGAACTAGTGGACAACAACAACTTGAAATAAAAAGAATGAGGCAGAAATATGAAGTAGAATATGGACCAGTCCAAAGAGGTACTGGAAATAGAGATTGAAGAAATGTGGCAACTGATCATGAAGCAGTTGAAATGGAGGAAAATGGTAGCAGCAGGAAGCAACATCAATCAGAACTTGAACCTAATTGACAAGAAGAAGAAGATGGAGAAAAAGATAGCAGAAGTACAGCAACAACAAGGGAACAAAGCATGTCGACAGTTACAAAACAAAGTGTGGGATCCAGGAAGACCAAGACCAGAAGACACATGATCAGGAGATCATGAATATTTTCTACTTTGGGAGTCTGATGCAGGAGCATTCACCCATGAGAAAATCATTGTAAATAAATAGACATAGAGGGGTCATGTATTTCAAGGAGACGGTGCAGGACATCACCACGGAGGCTCTCCAGTAGTTCGCAAAGGAAAACCATATGGTGTTGGGGACCCTCCAGACATAGATACATGAGTTGCAGGTGCGTTGTCCTCATGCTGGTACTCTACCGACCAACCTCGCAGTAGGAACGACCACAGCTGAGGAAATGTTGTGTGCCAGCACAACCAACACTATAGTGGTGCCAGAGGGGGCACTAGTTACAGAAAATGAGGCCGACAGGCCTATGGTCAGTGTGCTCAAGGGAGTTGGGATAAACATGGCTACGGTCCTATGGGAGACGCTCTATGTTCTGCAAGATGGAGTCACTGCAGAATTGCGGGCCAGGGAGAATCGCTTGCTCCAAGTGATGAGCGAGAACCGAATTAATATGTAACAACTGAGCCTGCAACATGACGAGGTTGTCACACAGAACAAGAAGCTAGTGCAGGTGGTCGAGGAAGCTTACCAGATGGTCCCTGAGTTGGCCATCCCAGCAGAGGAACCAACAAAGGCGCGCATCTGGAGATTAGCAGCAGGGGTGCGCGCGCTGGAGTTGAACCTTTAGATAGCTGAGCTGCAATTGAAGGCGCAGCCTTCAACTCTGTCAAACATGAAAGAGCATCACTCCAGTGCCGTTACAGCAGGAATAGCGGAGATCAGCAGTGCAATGAAAGACTGCACCAGACTTTTTGAAGAATCATTCGAGGTCCTCACCACTTTGCAGGAGGACCCAAACATGTAGCACCTGGAAACAGAGGCGCGTGAGTTGTAGCAACAATATGATGACATAAAAGGGACCATGCAGACGGTGGCCATTACACAGAGGCTCGCGCGGATGCAGCAGGAAAAAGTGCTCAAGAAGCAGTTAGACGTTGCACGACATAAGGAAGTTGTCCTAAAGGCGTGGGTACAACCAAGGATTGATGAGGTGTTTGTCTTTACAACCTTGATTGAAGCCAAGCTCGCGCAGATGTAGGGAATGCAGGAACAGGTGCAGGGCAGCAATTCAGCTACAACGGTCTCTGAACAGTGCATCTAGGAAGTGTAGCAGACAGCTACTCAGTGCGCTCCTGATCTTGAAACAGGCCAAGCAGAGTTGGGAGGTCTCCACGCGAAGAGCTACGCACTGACAGAGTGACTCGAGGGCAAGTCACGATGTTTGTGTTGGGGGCCCTGTTGGGCATGGGATCCCCCAAGGGAATTTTTTAGGCTTAAAGCCCAAATTTTGGCTAAAAAGTGTAAATCCAATGTAAAGACTCCGCATTTTGTGGGTGCGGAGCGCGAAGTTTTAAATGAGTCATAGGGTTGTCTGCCCTCAATTTTGTAATATAATGTCAGCTTTAGAGATCCACCCATGGTCCGCAGACCATAGGATTATATAAATAGAGCAAGGCTCTAAGTTGTAAAAGGGAGAAGTCAAGGAAGGAATGATGAAGAATTGAGTCTTGTCTGAAGTGTAGAGTCAAGTCTTTGGGTCGTAGAGTAGGAGAAGGCTCTATAGCTGAGTGCACAGAGGCCTAGTAGTCCACAACTAAGTGCACAGACCCCTGCAGCCAAGTGCGTAGGGCAGGTTGAGTCCGTAACCATTGAAGCACTAACAAAGAGAAGTTTAATACCATCCCTCTGTATTTATTTATTATTTTCTGCATTGAATGTATTGGGTATAAATTACATTTCTGTTGTTTATATGATGCACGAACATATATGATTGTGTTGATTAAGTAAATGTGAGATAAAGTATATGTTTACGCGAAGTTAACTAACATTTGTAATAATATAAGTAAGATACGCAATGTAATTTGGGGAAATAGTGTAGATCGTTGCCTTAGCAGCGCAATAGCCTCTCAACTCCTAGTTAGGGTTATGAGCAGGCAATTATAACAGATCGCAAAGGTCTCGCGGATCAGAACAGTGCACGAAGGTAGGCACATTTGGACTAAATCGACTCCTCAGACATCTCCAGGGTGCGGAAACTTGGTTCCAACATCCCCCCATACTGCTTTGGGTGAGACTTCAGTCTGTGCACTGCGGGCTGATGCCGAAAGGGCCAAATAGCGTAGGGATTTTTTTGGCTAATTAACTCTGAACCTGGGTCAGGCCCCATCAAGCCAACATGACCAAAGTAAAATAAACAAGTTTTTCCAAAATCACACTTTGACATTTTTAAATATAGTTGTTCTTTCTTTAAGACATCAAGTACTTTTCTCACATGCATGACATGTTCATCATGATATTTACCTAAAATTAAGATGTCATCTAAGTAGACTATAACAAACTCATCAAGAAATGGCCTCACCACATCATTCATCATGCCATGAAGGTAGCAGGAGCATTACATAAACCAAAAGGAATAACTATCCATTCAAAAAAACCTTGTTTTGTCTTGAATGTTGTCTTCCAAATGTCTCCTTCAACCATTCTAATTTGATGGTAGCCACTCCTTAAGTCCAACTTAGTAAAATACTTTGCATCTTTCAATTGATCAAGTAAATCATCTATTCTAGGCAGTGGGTAATGGTTCTTTACCATAATCTTTTTCAATGCATGGAAGTCCACACACCTCGGCCATGTTCCATCCTTCTTTGGCACCAAAACATTAGGTGACCCACATGGCAAAGAACTTGGCCCGATGATCCCTTTATCCAAAAACTCTTGAATTTTCTTTTTAATTTCTGCACTTTCCATCACTGACATCTTATACATGCCAATGTTAGGAAGAGGACAATCTTGTTGCAGTTGTATCTCATTTTAGATTACTCTCTTCAGAGGTAATCCTTTTGGTTCCTGAAACATCTCATTATATCTATATATATATATATAGATATATTATATATATATATATATATATATATATATATATATATATATATATCCCAAGGTTGGGATACTGTTAAATAATTACATATGATATGTTCTTGTAAAATATAGACATGAGATGTACAGAGAAAAAAAGATTAAACGCATCAAAAAATTCAGATAAGGAAAAATAATCAAGGCTTGTTGGCCCCATTATGTTGTTGATCCTCATATGGCCTATGGTAGTAGTTGTAGTAGTCATGATCTGACTGTTCTTGAATCAATCAGAGCCCTCATGGCTGGTGCGAGGCCTCTTTGGATATTGGGTTAGAAATTTCACTGTGTTCCCTGAATATATGATGACAAGAGATATAATCAAAATATGTATTCAGCATCATAGTTTCATCCAAAATATGTTGAAGTGTGTGAATGTGACATGCAGACTAAATATTAAACCATTTTATAATTAATTTAGCATCACCAAAGACCTGTAATCAGTGGCATCCCTTCTCAAGTGAAAAATATAATAAATGACAGAGAGAAACAAGTTCAAAAAAATTATTTGTCCCATCCCTCAGTCCCATCTGAATCTTATAGTAGTAATTAATTGTGATATGAATAAGGATGTCCCCGCCACATCCATGGTGTTGTGTCGAGCCATCAAAATATGCCCATGGAATATTCCTGTCAATATTCTCAGTAGATATGTGGCGCATAGTGGGAGCTCAATCTTCCTCCAGGGTGCAAGAGATAAGGTGAGCAGTAACATGCGACCAACGAGGTAAGGTACCAGAGAATATGATTTTATTCCTTTGAATCTAAGTACACTAGCAGATCAGTATGGGAAGATTTCAAATCCTGTGTGTTTGAGTTATTGACCACCACAATTTCTAGGCTTCCAAGCTATCCTCCCCTTTCCATCTAGATTGAAAATGAAGAAGTGTAAGTACTTCTTTCCAAAAAGCAGTAGTAATAGGGCAAGTAAGAAATAAGTGATCAACAGTTTACAAGTCCTGTTTGCATAAAGAACACCAACATGGGCCATGATAGGTTCTCTATTGGAGATTATCCCCAATAGGAACCTTATTTCAGAGAATGCACCACATAAATAACTTGGCTCTGGGTGGCGCCTTCAATTTCTAGAGAACATTCCACCACCAAGCAAGGACAGGGCGCTTGTCATTTGAAAAATATAAAGGTAACCATACTTTGGGGAATATTTTCCATTCTGTGAGTGAGCCCAAATAAGCTCATCCTCCCCCTCAATGATCCGGACATGAGATTATGAAAGAGAATTGGTATCAGTTTGCTAGTTTTTTTTCCAAATCAAAGGGATGCCCAACAATTCAATAGATTTACAACCTTGTCTAAAGATAGAAGAGCTTCCCTGATCAGCAATATGGGAAAGTATAGTAAAACCAACATTGGTGAGGTAGTGAAGCAGTTCCTGTGGTAATTGATAAGCATTCCCACATCCTTTCCATGGGTCCAAACCAATATGAACCAAATTTCCATTACCAATCTTCTAGGTCAGTCCATCTCTGCTAAATGCAAGCGAGTTAAGGACCACCTTCCAAACTATAGAAATGTTTGATCTATCCCAAGAAGGTTGTCAGATCCAATTGAGGGGATGGAGTGGGGATATATGCTTTTGGGAGATCACCTCTGCCCAGAGATTCCTGGAGGTAAGAACATTCCACCCCAATTTGGCTTCTAGAGCATTAGCAAAAAATTATATTTCTTTCATACCCCATCCTCCCCATTTTTTTGGGAGGGCAAGAATATCTCATCTAGCCCAAGCAAAAATGTTCCCTTCTTGTTTGCCCTTCCATAAGAATCTACAACACAACTATTGTATTCTGTGTAAAATACCCCTTGGAATCCAAGCCAGTGACATCGAGTACACCAGAGTAGATTCCAAAACACATTTGATGAGGACAAGTCTGCCAACCCTAGAAAGCCATCTATGATTCCAAATATTCAGTCACCTTTCAATCTTATCCACAAGCCAAACACAATCAACAATCTTGTATTTTACAGGCTTGAGCCGAAATCCCAAATATTTGAGCCCTTCATCAAAGAGGAGAAAGGTTTATGGGAATCGTTGTTGTGTTGTGTGGATTTAATTTTAAGTGCATCCAGTAGCAGTCAATGTAGATTTGACTTGATTGCATTCCATGACTATAGAAAAAGAGAATGATCAGAAAGCAAAGGAGAATGCAGTAATATCACCAATCAATCCATTAAGAAATACAAGTACATCGTCAACAAATAGGAGGTGGGTAAGGATGCAAGTATTTGTGATCTTGATGCCCATCAGTCTACCTTGTCTTTTTTCCTCTGATATATATCAACTCAGCCCTTCCATGACAAGCAAGAAGAGAAGAGGTGAGAGGGGGTAGCATTGTTTGAGGCCGCACTCAACATGAAAAAATGATGAGGCAGAGCCATTGATAAGAACATTGTAAGAGACATTAGTAATACAACACATAATCCATTGAATGAAGGAGAAAGGAAAGCCCAGATGAGTCAATAGAATCCTCGGATAGAGCCAGCTAGTGTGGTCAAAAGCCTTAGCCAGATCAATCTTGAGAATCATAGCTTTTAGCCTCTTTGTTTTGATTGAGTGTAGAACCTCTTGTGCAGTACCAACTTCTTTATGGATCTTCCTATGGTTGAGAAAATCAAATTGTTCATGGGATATAAACTCTGATAAGATAGGCTTGGGGTGATTTATTATGATCTTTGCAATGATCTTGTATATGCGGTTGCATAGTGAAATAGGCTGGAAATCATTGAAGGTTTGAGGATCATCTGATTTGGGTATAAGTGCAATAAAGGTATAGTTGAAAGCATCATACATTCGTCCCCCAATCCTGCATTATTCATTTACATGTAGGAGATCATTTCCCAATACTTCAAAAAATGCAAGATAAAATTCAATTGGCTAGCCATTCGGTCCAGGGCTTTTGTCCTTCTTAAACCATTTAAGTGTGGCTTCCATTTCCCACAAAGTAACAGGTAGATCAAGGTCCCAGGCCACTTCATTATTAACAAACCTAGGGAAAAATCCAACCACCTTGATGATCTCTACAAGATTGACATCCTATGTAGCTTTGAATAGCCGATTAAAATGAGAAGTACTGAGGAAATGCAATTGATGGAAGGACTTTACCTATTGGCCGATATCATCCACCAGATGCCAGATGGTGTTGATAGTTTGTCGTTCATTTGCAAAACAATGGTAAAACTTTGTATTATCATCTCTCGACTGTAACCAAATGACACAACTCCAAAGTCTCCAGGTTTCCTCTCTATCCTTCAAAATTTTGTTTCGGTCTGCTTCAATTCTAATAATTCATTCTTTGGCTTCAATGGAGAAAAAACCACGACCATCCATGTCCCCCAAATTAGCAAGTTCCACTTCAATTTATTTTAGAGACTGATCATCCTTGTATCTTTTTTCCTTGGCCAATCAATAGATTTTTGCTTGAGATGGAGCATATTTTTAGCAAAAGCTTCATAAATAGATTGACCAAGTGTAAGAGGGTGAGCCTTCCAATAATCAGTGACCATTTTCATGTATCCCTCATCATTGAGCCAAGTGGAATTGAATTTGTAGGGGCATTTAGGCTTACAATTAACACAAGCAAATTCTAGGTAAATGGGAGAGTGATCAGATAATCCACCGAATCCCACCCAATGTCGATATAAATAAAGGTGGTCCAAAAGAGGGTCTTTGACAAGGAATTTGTCTAACCTTCTGGCAAGCGTAGTATCTCCAATCCTCTGATTAAGCCAGGTAGGTTGCAACCGTGCCAAGGGAATATCAGAAAGATGATGATCCTCCAACAGAGAGCTGATATTATTAGATAAAGGGTCAAGTTGTGCATAATGTCCCAAGGATTCTGCATGACCAATAGATAAATTAAGGTCACCCCCAATGATGATATTGTCATCTCGCATATATGAATGATTTAGGAGCTTGTTCCAGAAATGTGCCCAATTGATGCAGGTACCATATACACTAATAAGTCTTAGCTCCATCCCGAATTCGGAGGAAAAATAATTAGTGCTAATGATACCCTCACCTCCCAAAATATTTAGTAGTTTAATAACCCAAGGATTGAATCCAAAATTCAGGCCAACATATCACCCACAAACATCCAACGCATTAAAATGCCAGCCCGAGATGAGGGGCCTCAAGGGCGGGGATGATCAGATTACAAGGAGAAAGTGTTTCCTGAAGAAAAATGATGTCCACCATATCTGTCTCAATCAAACATCTTGTTGACGGTGCTGGAACCACCAACATTCAGGGGATCACCCCGATATGAAGTCCCAACTGGACCTCACACCATTTGGTGTGGGATTCCCATCTGGTATGATGGCCTGGTTGCTATTGTCTTAAGGATTTTCCTCAACTCTTGCATGTCAGCATAGGAGAGTGGTTCGCATTGTCTTCGAGAAGTGAGGTTCACGTTCCTAGTGAGTGTAAGTGTCACTTGTATCGATGGTTCTTTCACTGTCGAGGGAGAGGGTGAGAGTGAGTTCCAGGTCGATTGGGAGCAGTCCCAACACTGCTAGGGACACACAACACACTAGGACAAGCACAGATTCTGGCGGAGCAATCCACACAGATGTAGAAGTCACAACATACAAGGTGAGATAACACGTACAATACCCACGGAGCAGTCCGAATGAGTGCAACAGTGGCTACAACAAGCTTCATGTGAAAGGTCTGTCTGATGTCCGGGAGAGCATTCTACATGGGAAAGACAAAGTTAACAGCATATACAATACATTTCCATTAATAGATTATGCATTACAACAAATGAAGCAGTTCAGATGTAGAACACAGGCTAAAGCAACATGCATTAAAAGTGTTAAAGATCAGTCTTACAACAGATACAATACATGTGTGAAAATGTGTTGGCTTGTTAGCAAGCTTCTGAATTAAGCGAAAGTTGCAAGACACATCATTACACTATACATCACTAACCCCGAGTGCGAGGTGTTGGAGCCACTACTTACTGCTCAAAGAAAAGATTACAGACTCTCTTGGCTATGTGGGAGGAGCTAAGGTGAAAAGTCCTTTACATGTACAAATGAGGGGGTATTTATAGCCAAGGGTGAAACTGACCCTTGTGGCTACTCAACTACCCTCATGATTGTTTGACTTCCATGACTTTTTGACTTACATGACTCTTTGTTCAACAAGCAGGTCTCTTGGACTTCCACGTTACATCACTTTGATTGACAACAAGCCCATAGTGGAGATGTTGGTGACATGACTCATGACGTGACTCGACATGACTTGACATGACAATGTTGGTACATTCGTGTTGCTGCTGGAGTGCATGTCGAGCTACAGTGCTACTGGGGGATGGATGTCTTCAGGGTGTATCATAGCTTCACCTCCACATGGTGAAGTTTGTGGAGTCTTCGATGGTCCATGGTTCGCTTGATGAAGCTTTAACATGTTGTTCCTTGCTTGCATGTTGGAAGGCTTGACAGGCTCCTCTGTTCATGAAGGTGCATTATCATCGCGTTTGTCCATTTCACATGCATCGTTCGTTCATTTGTTGGTGAACTTGTCCTTCTACATGTGCTCCCTTTGTTCATCTCGTTCGTCGTCATGCCATGTTTGTTGGTGTACCAATACCTACAGTTACTCGTGACGAGATGACATCAAATCCAAAACCTCCTAGTCTACCATGATGCATGATCATTTCGGATGCAGATGAATGGGAGAGGTAGCAAGGTTGTGAAGTGGGAAGATGGCTTTGGGCACTACTTATGAAAACTGCACAAGAGTCAATTGAGCCTGCAACGCGACGAGGTTGTCACATAGAACAGACAGCTAGTGCAGGTGGTCGAGGAAGCTGTTATAGACATATTTGGGCACTGCAACCCCAATCATATATCTCGATAAAAAAACGGGCTCTTTAACCCCTAAAAGTGTTGTTTCACACCCTAAAATATCATGGTCAACTGATTACATCATTTCCCAGAAGTTCCACCTGAAAAACCACTCAGAACTGGCCAAAACTGGACCATACTGACTGCTCCTTGGTCAAGGTGCAATGCATAGTGACTCCTACACTAGCCAGGTGTGATGCATACTGAAGAGGCCTTCTGTGGGGTGCGATGAGTGAGAATGGACAAATGTCTGAGGTAGTTTGCTAAGTGGATGCTCATGAAATCTTCTAGAAACTTCCTCTATGACACTTGCCTCTCTAAATTCGCCGAGGGATGAGTAAGAGATCCAAGAAATATCCAAGTGGAACTAAGAACTACAAGTGGAATGACGCTAATAAAAACCCAGAGATGACTCACACCTCTGCAAACATCTATAAATGGATCCCTCATCTCAGAGATCTAGAGGTTGGAATTTTGTAATTTGTAAAGAAGTGTTGTTACTTTGTCTTTGAGAAAAAACATTGTATTGTTGGGTGATCTTGCTTTTCATGAGGTGAAGAGGGCTTTGATGCTGGGAGGATGATGTTGGATCAGATAGCTGGGTTGTAATCCTCTCTTCTACTATTAATAAAGTTCTTTGAGTTTTCCTCCATACAATCGTGTATTTGTGAATCTTGTTCTTTGTGAATGCAATTGTATGGTAAATGTATTTCTGATTCTGCATTGTTTATGATATTATAGATCGAGATGCTTTGATGGTGTTTTGTTACTTTGTCTCTACTGGTATTCTCTAAAGCAGGACAAGTAGGAGAGGAGTTGCAAGTTCCATCAAGGGAGAGAGAAATCAAGCAAGGAGTCAAGTGGAAGATCCAGGTTGGCCCTCTTTGCTTGTCTCTTATCTATCATATATAAAGGAAATCACAAAGTGATTTGATTGTTTGTTTCTAAGATAACTACCCATCTTAGTGGGACTAGTAGATTGAAAAGACACTAGTTTTCCTGGAAACAAAATGGCGATGCTACTGGGGAATGAATAGTTTGTTTGTTTGTTAGTGTTGTTTCCTTTATAAACTACGGACGTAACCTGAAGTTAGCCAAATAGCCTTCGAACTGCTCTTGCTATGTAATTGCGAAGTAGATGAATGTTGCTTCAGTCAATCTCTAGGTTGGTTTATGAACTAAACATCTGACTAACAAGCATCCTAAACACCCTTGTGGTAGCTCAATAATCTCTTAAGATCTTACCCCTATACTTTTCTTTTACTGACCATCATAGCTTAGCCTAAATCACTGAACTTAGCTACAAATTTTGAGCAAAAACCCAACTCAATTTTGCTCCCTGGCCCATCACACTGTCTGTAACTAGAAGCCAGTATGAATCACACTTCTCGTTTGTAGCAGGTGAGATGCATCCCTATTTCCCTGAAGAACAGGTGCGATGACTGAGTGATACTATTTCGCTCTTTGAAATTCGGTTTTTCCTCCTTGTTTTTAGCTCTATTTAGTAGTTTTGTTGCTCGTGATCAGTATCTCATTGTTGAAGCCTCTTTCCTTTACACTGTTCAGCCTCCATTGGTTAGGATTAGTAAATGTTTTTATGTATTTGTCCATCATTTACAGTCCTTCATCAAAAGTAGCTTAAATCGAACTGTCGTTTTTTGATGCAAAAGTGTCGTAACTGTCGTTTTGAATCAAAAGAAGAGTGTCATAAAGTATTCCTCCTTTAGATAGTCGATTGTACTTTCGGCATTATATTTGATTTGAATTGTTAATATTTGAAGTGTCGAAAGCAGTTTTCTTTTCGAAATTTAAAAGTGTCATTTTAGTCTTCCTTTCATTTTGAAAAGAAATTGTCGAAGTGTCGCTTTGAAGAAAATAGTTCAGATTTGTACTTAGTTTCCTTTTTGGCATTCTCACATTAAGGAAACTAAAAAAACCAATCCATGCATTTGCATTTATACTGTGTGCGGAAAATGATTTAGGAAAAGTGCATTTAGTGTGTGCTCTTTTCTCTCTATTGAAAGAATCGTTAACTTCTTTCCTTAGTAGCTAGGATTTTCATTGCTAATAGAAAATAAATGATTGTTTATCATTTTAGATTGCATATTTAGGAATTTTACATCTACATCACGCGGTGAACCTTGAAAGGCAAACTTCCAAGCAAGATCAACTCTAAAATAAATCTCAATGAACATAACAACGCTTTGGAACCTAACGCAACACATCTAGAAGTCTAGGCTAGAGACGTGTACCGGCGTCGTAAAACCTGGTAACTATCATTTTCATCGAAGGTTGGGTGATTCCCCCTCTTTGATATGACAAGTGCTAGTACGGACTTGTGCTCCCCGTATCGTCGAGTATATATTGGGAGACCACAATAGGCTGATATCCTTTATCCACAGGAAGCTGTGTCTGCCGCCCTATCGATTGCAATGCACTGAACACAGCATTCGAGAAGATTGACTGTCGTACATAAGTCCTTGGTAATTTATCTTTAATTTACCACCAAGGTGTATATTGAAGTTTTGTGATTGGTTTGGTAATCCCTATGTCTAGATTTCCAGAGTAGTCACTTTTGTTCCTTTTCGACTCCTTAAAAGAAAAGGTCCATCTCAGCACTTGTCACTTCAGGGGACTAGAGTCATCTTTAGCTTTTTCTTGACTCTTAAAAATTGAAAAAGGCAAAGTTGTGTCAAAGCGTCATTAAAATTTATTTAATTCAGACTAACACCCTTATTCCTTCGTTGATCTTAGGTTGAGGTAATGGAGTCCACCAATCAAGGAATCCCTCTTGGGAGGAATCCTAGTCCCTTCTCTTCTTAGGGAGATATTGGTGCTCCATATATGGCTACATTGTCCCTTCCAGGAATCACAATTGGCCTACCAATATAGATATTCTAAACCTTTGTCATTCAAAATACCGTGATTCCTTAGCAATCGAATCAGCAACCAGATGATACTAAAGTTGCCCTTCACCTTATACTTCGCTTATTTCTCCCTCCCCTTCTTCCTCTTCGCTTGGTGAAAATAGTGATGCTAGTAACCGAGTGGCTGAGAAGAAGAAGAAAGGGAAGGAGAAGAACAAGAAGAAGCTAGTTAAGCAAGGGGCAACAATGAATCATCTGGTGAAAATCCAAACATTAAATCTCCTAGATATCCTTATCTACTTTGCAAAGAAAACCATTTTCATTGAGATTGTCCTTGCATTCTACGGATCTTGAGAGAATGGTCTCCCCATTCGCACCATCCGATGTCATCAACCTCTGGAAATTAGGTTGACAGCACACCATCAACTAGTGAAAATGAAAGTCTTGGACAGGAAAGAAAGGTCAAAACTCCATGTCTATTATGTGAAGGAGACCATCACCTTCCCCGTTGTCCTTTTCTAGATAAGGCCAAGAGAATCTTACATAATCGTCCTACTTCACCACAGCGACTTCCACATGGATACAAGAAACTCTTACTAAGTCCATCTCTAGTTGAAAACCCGACTGACGTAACTAAATCATTGGTCGAAATGCCTATCGTTGAGAGTGAACCTTCTGAGTCCATATTGGACCAAAGTCAATAGGTAGAGATGGCAGTCGACCCAGTCCTGCCTTCAAAAGGTCCACCTTCAGATGGTACAATTTCCAAAGAGAATGAGAACGACACCGTTCAAATTCTTTTTGTTAATACAGAGTCTGATGAACTTGGGGGCAATCCACTCGTTCCTTTACAATAGGAGGAAAGTCCCCCAGTTCAAGGGGTTCATCCAGCCATTTATCCAATACCCCTCCAAGAAGTCTAGTTGTTTCCTTCGATTGGAATCAACTAGTGAGACCCCGCCTTCCGTCTAATGTACCATTCTGAATCATAATACAAGTTTACAAAATGATCGTGTCTGGCACTATCATAGATGAAGGGGCTTTAGTGAGTATCCTTTCCTCAACTGCTTGGAAATCGCTTGGTTCGCCATCGCTTCTACCTGAGACACAAATTTTTTTATGCTTTAACAAAGGAACCAGTTGACCATTAGGGATCCTTCCAAAGTTGCCGATAACTTTGAAAAGGAAAACCATTCACTTGAACGTGATGGTAGTCCAAGGGCCATTAGATTACAATCTACTCCTTGGGCGTGACTATGTTTATAGCATGGAAGCTATTGCTTCCACACTCTTTCGAGTGATGTGTTTCCCACATGAAGGCCAAATGGTACAGCTTAGCAATCAGCTTTCATTTCCTGGTTCAAACACAACTACAAGTCAAAAATCATCCCTAAATGGTCTCTTTGCGTCAAGAATGTCTCTTCAACCTTCATTTCATCCACCTAATTATTGCGAGTAAATGTAACGAAGCTTTTGGGGCATGCACCCTGGTCTGCTTCGGCAGGCAAACCCAACTGAAAAGATAGGTTTCCTGATAGGTTATGTGATTGGAAGCTCACACCATTCACCTTTGTCTATTTTGATGGACAAACTAAAGGAAGTGTTTTTTGTCTAGCCACTGACAAAAACAATCATGCCTAATCGCAGGGACTTCCATATGGTGACCTGGAGACTCTCCTTTTCTCAATACCTAGGGGCATGCAAACCTTTGTATGCAAGTGAAAAACGACCAATTTCATTTTTTTTAGCTTTTTAGCATTTTTAGCTTTTTAGCTTTTTAGTTCAACTTCTTAGGTTAGGTGATTGGTTTGACCACCATTCACCTTTGTCTGCAGCGCGCAGACAAAGCAAAGGAAGGGTTGTGTCTAGACAAAAGACAAAACCATCCTACCTAATCTCAGTAGTTCCTTAGCTTTTAGTGTAATTAGCTCTATAGTTTGGTCATTTCTAGCTTACATACAAAGGCAATGAGCACATGTTACGTAGAGTTCAGGCTCAATAAAAAATAAACCTACCAATGAGAGACATCTTTGACTACTAGCAATGAGCAATGTTTTCGCAAGGTTCAAGCTCGTTCAAAAATAAACCCACCTATGAGCAATGTTTTCGCAAGGTTCAAGCTCATTAAAAAACAAACCCGCCTAGGAGCAATGTTTTCGCAAGGTTCAAGCTCGTTAAAAAAATAAACCTGCCTATGAGAAATGTTTTCGCAAGGTTCAAGCTCGTTAAAAAATAAACCCGCCACTGAGCACATGTTAGCACAAGTGTTACACAAAAATATCGTCACCATGACTATTTGAAGTCAGTATGGGTCTATCATCACTTATAATGTCCTCCTAATCAAGTCTCAGACCTCAACTCTTCATGTCAAGCTTTGCAAATGAGAGAAAGACATCAAAAAACAATAAAGCTTTGGTTCTGCACTTTCTCTCACTTTTTCCTGTGGGCCCGCATCCTTTGTTCATGTTTCCTGCGTATCTGCACGCTCTATCTGTAAAGGGGTGGGTGCGTACCCCTGTAAAAGTAAAAAAGGCGCAAGTTTATTCTAAAAACTCACTTTGGGTTAATTCTAGATGATTCTAAAAGGAATTTTGACGTGGATTGTTCGCTCCAAGGTGGTTCATGCATCCCAAAAGAGAAGGAGCTAATCCCTTGATAGGAGGAGCTATCCCTTTGAAGGAGGGCTTTATCCCTTTGAAGGAGGACCTAGTAACTTCCCTCCATTGCACTATAAATTAAGGCATTGGTTCAGTTGTTGAGGAGGTTAGAAGCTAAATATTTTTTAGGGTAAATGCTAATGGAATTGGGACTTCCTAGTTAAACTTGAGAGGAGAGATCACATACCTTTTGGTTTCATTGGGAAGTGAGTGAAACTTGTCAAAGTAGAGGAGACTTCTTGTCGGACCCTGGGAGGAGCTTGTACAACATCAAGGCACAGGTTGTAAAGTTCTTCTTTCATTTGAATTAATACAATCAGATTCATTTTTCTCAACAAATTGCCTTATGTGGTTTGTTTCATAATCTCCTTGATCATTATGATGAATATGCTTTATGATATTGGCTTTTCAGGTGCTATTTAATTTGTTTGCTTGTTTGTGTTTGTAGACTTACTTCATGGAAGCTCATTTGGAGCGAGGGAGCGAGGCTTCCAAAAACTTGCATTGGACCCAAGGTAGGCCTAAAACACTTGTATGCCTTTGTTTTTAATTGCATATTTAGGGAAAGATAGTTTTTGATTGGCTTTCTTGTCACTAGATATCTTTCGATACTAGGAAGGTCGATCTTGTTCGCAACCTAGACTCATTCCGTGTGACAATGTCGGTGACCTATTCATCTGTACTGATATGTTGGAGCCTTAGAGCTCCCCGCTGCACCATATCTCAAATATAGTGGTATTTGATATCGATATGCTTGGAGCGATCATGAAATACGGGATTCTCTGACAAATGAATCCCACTCTGGTTGTCACAAAGGATCATGGTGGTATCCAATGTAAATCCAAACAGCTCACTGAAGATCTTTCGCAACCAAACTGCCTCACAGGAGGCCATGCTAGCAGCAACATACTCTGCTTCGGAAGTGCTCAAGGCCACCGATTTTTGCTTCCTACTCATCCAGGATATCGAAGTAGATCCCAAGGAGAAACAACACCCTGAAGTGCTCTTACAGTCCTCCACATTGCCTGCCCAATCAACATCTATGTATCCAAATAGTCTCACATCTTCGGCAGTGTATCTTAACCCATAAGTGATAGTGCCACGAAGATATCTCAACAGATTCTTGGCACCAATCCAATGTATGTGGTGGGGTTCAACCATATGTTGACTCAATTTTTCGACTGTGAAGCATATATCTAGACAGGAGTTCACTAAGAACATTAATGCTCCGATGAGTTGTCAATACTCGGTAGCATTTCGTAAAACAGGTCCAGTAGCACTATTGCTTAACTTCTTGAAGTCAAGCTCCATCGGGGTAGTTAAAAGCTTGCAGTCCACCATTCCAAATCTTTCCAATACCTTCACCACATATTTCCTTGAGATAGGAAAGTTTCCCCTGGCTTTTGCCACACTTCAAGTCCTAGGAAATAGTGCATTAGTCCTAGGCCCTTCATTTCAAATTCAGAAGCAAACTCCCTCTTACATTTGAGAATGAGAGGGTATGCACCTGTTAGAAAGAGGTCATCCACATACAACACCAGTATGAGAGGTTTATCATCTTAAACCTTGAAGTAAAGGTTAGGATCGGCTTCACTCCCAGTGAATCCCAGCTTCATCAAGTAGCTGTCGATCCGCTCATACCATGCTCGGGGTGCTTGCTTTAGCCCATAGAGAGCCTTATTCAACTTGCATACATGAGATTTTCGATCATAAATCTCAAATCCTTCGAGTTTCTCCACGTATACCTCTTCTTTGATCGAGCCATGCAAGAACGCGGTCTTGACATCCATTTGATGTAGGTTCCATCCTTGTGAAGCGGCAAGGGCTATGATCGAGCGGATGGTCGTATATCTAGCAACAGGTGCAAATATCTCATCATAGTCTATACCTTCCTTTTGGGAGAAACCACGAGCAACAAAACGAGCCTTATACTTTTCCGTACTTCCATCCGTTGCATGCTTTATCTTGTAAATCCATTTGGAAGTAACAACTATCTTGTCCTAGGGTTTGGGAACTACTTCCCAGACATCATTCTTCATAATAGACTCGTATTCTTCTGTCATAGCATCCTTCCATACTTGATGCTTGACGACATATGAGAATGATGAAGGCTCATTTTGTATGATCGTGCTCATGATGGTCAGGTATCGCTGATACCTATTAGGTTTCTTACTTTCACAAAAGGTTCCTTGGGGTGCAGCATGTCCTTCAACATCATCAAGTAGCCCCCTAAGCCATGAAGGTCTCTTCCTAGAAGCAGAAGGCTCATGTGGAGGAGGATCAATGGGATCCATGGGTTCTTCTACATCAGGCATTGATTCATCATCCTTTTCTTTTGGTTCCCTGGTGTTGGCTTCTTGAGAGCTCCTCAAATTTGTAATATTGTCCACCTTGCTGAGAGCCATATCTTCGTTAAAGGTGACATCATGACTAATCACGACTTCCCTTTGACTGACTACATAGATTCTATAGCCTTTAGTATTTTCACCATAGCCCACAAAAATTCCCTTCTTTCCAGATGCACCCAATTTATTTCTTTCTCTTTTAGCACATGAAATATACAAGGCTTCCAAAAATTATAAAATGAGAAACATTAGGTTTCTTACCGATGAACTTTTCTTCAGGAGTCTTGGAACCCAATGCTTGATGAGGGCATCGATTTTGTACATATACGGCAATGTTTGCAGCTTCAGCCCATAGAGACTTTGGAAGTCTTTGATCATGTAGCATGGCCCAGACAACTTCCATAATCGTGTGGTTCTTCCTTTTGCGCCACGCCATTCTGTTCAGGAGTATATGGTGTAGTAGTCTCCCTCTTGATGCCAACCTCTTTAAAAAAATCATGGAACTCATTAGATTCATATTCAGTCCCATTATTAGTTCTTAAGATCTTGATATTCTTTTCGGTTTGATTCTCGATCAGGGCTTTGAAGTGTCAAAACTAAGAGAACAGTTCATCCTTCTTTTTCAAGAAGTATATCCTGGTCTTTCGAGAATAATCATTTGTAAAAGTAAGATAATATGAATATCCTCCCAAGGAGTTCATAGGCATCATACCAGATATGTCTGAGTGAACTAGTTGTAATATATAGGAGGTCTTGCTTTGACTTGAGGGGAATGTTCCCCTTTTGAGCTTTCCTTTGGCACATCCCGGACATACACCTTCTTTCTCTACTTGGAATTCGGGCATCCCTGTTACCATCTGTCTTACATCGGGTAGAGCTTTGTAATGAAGGTGGGCAAACCTTCGATGCCAAAGTTCGGACTGAAGAGTTGTGTCACAAGACATGACACCTGGCGAACTTCCACCAACCTAATATAAATAATCAACTCAAAACCCAAGAGTGAAATCATCTTTAACATTATTTTTCCATATACGTACCTTGTCATTGCTGAAGGTTACCTTGTAGCCTTTGTCTTCCATTGCCGAGATGGATACCAGGTTCTTTTTTAGATCAAGTACATATAATATATCTTATAAGTGGATCATATTACCTTGATTCAATTTGAGAGAAACATTGCCTACACCTTTCACGGGGTATTTCATGTCATCTCCAAGGATAATTTCCAAGTTAATTTCTTTCTCTACTAGATTATGGAGTACTTCTTTGTAACTAGTGAAGTGTCTTGAGGCACCACTATCAATGAGCCAAATTCCCATTGAGTCCGAAGAAACGGAGGTAGATAGAGTAGCTAGTAGATAATATTCAGCCTGCTTATTGTCAACAATGTTAGATTCATACCTGGAATTTCTAGCCTTCTTGAATGGTTGCCCTCTTCCTTGATTTCCAACATTCCTTTTACCTTTGCTATTGAATTTTCCATTCCTTCAATTACCATGAGAGGGATTTTGATCATCGTCACAGTGAGAGTCCTTTCTATCAGGGCATTCCCTCGCATAGTGACCTGCTTTATTGCAAATGCAACATCGTCCTTTTCTTCCACCCTTAGGTCCAGCCTTTCTTTTCGATTTAGACCCAGAATTATTTCTTTTCTTAGCATGAGAAGAAAAAGCAGCAGGAGGACCTTTAGGCAAGGGCATTTCTTGCTCTTCTACCCTTGTTTCTTCTTGAATGCATCTAGCCATTAATTCCTCGGAAACTAGGAATTACATTATTGTTTAGAAGAGTAGTCTTGAACACGTACCATTCGGATGGTAATCCTCCAAGAGTCATGAGTGCCATTTCTCTATCAGTAATAGTCTCCCCAATAGATAGGAGATCGTTCTTGATCTCAGTGATTCTTAAGAAGTATGCTTGCATACTCTCATCTTTACCCTTCTTGATCTCCCTCAGCTTATTTCTAAGAAACAAAACTTGATTTGCATCATTAACTTTAAATAAACTTACCAGTCTATCGTAGATTTCCTTGGAGGTGTTCAGTTCAGAGATGTAGGCCACCAAGTGCTTGTCGATAGAGTCCCGGATGATCTTCTTCACTTTAAGTTCTCTGTTCTTCCATTTGTTCCTGGCAGCAGGAGGTGCATTTGAGGGAGGCTCAATAATATTGCCTCTCACATGATCCAACACTCCTTGATCCTCAAGGGTTAGATCAATAGACATATTTCATCCGTGATAGTCAGCTTTCTCACAGAGCTTGTCTTCGGCACGAAAGAGTGTTGAGGGCCCCATCGTTCTCTTCGGTGATTGCTCTTGCTCTTTCTAGGACTTTGTCTTCACCTTAGCTCTGATCCCATGTTAAGTTATGGTATGTTCTATGCTTATAACAGTTTACTTCTTTTCCTTATTATATTCCATATATTAGCAATCACATGTACATAAAGTAAAGTGCAGATAGAACATTAAACAATCGACAGAAAACAAGCCAAGACAAAGAGACACAAGATGTGGTGGCTAGCCAGGGACAAACCCCACAATGTGTGGGGAAACCCTTTGATCAAATATTCTTTTATCTTCAATAATTCAGCAGAGAGAAATAGTACAATAAATCTGATTTATATAAGCAGTAGCAAACCCTAGATTAGTAGCATCAGCATTAGCAGCTTCATCACCAAACTAAGGCAGACAATATATCACAATTCGACCGTCAGATCAGCTTGATTCCACCACCAAAAGTTGCGGCTTTCAGAGGAGGTTCAGATGAACCTACAATGCATTTCAGATGAGGAGATCTTCTAGTCCATGCAGGTCAAACTTCACTTCTGTAGTTGCAGCTTCAGTTTCAGCAGCTTCCTTTAAACTATGGTAGTCAATATCTTGCAAACCGTACGTCGGATTGACTTGATTCCACCACCAAAAGTTGCAGCTTTCAGAGGAGGTTCAAATGAAACTACAATGCAGTTTAGATGGGGAGATCTTCTAGTCCATGCAGGTCAAACTTTACTTCTGCAGTTGCAGCTTCAGTTTCAGTAGCTTCCGGCTTCACATGTTTGAGTGAGAGACCCTTTTTTGTGCAGTAGAGAAGAGACTCTTTTCTACGCAGTAGAGAGAGAGAGATGTGATGAGATGAGTCAGTGCAAATGAGGAAAATTCCTCCTATATTTATACACAACGTTGGTATTTGAATAGATGTGACTGTTGGGCTTCTGAGCCTACATGAGTTGTAGGTTGGCTTGATAATAATTCCATAATCAAAGTAAATTCATATCCCCATGAATACTTATCGGAATCATATGATATTTATATCAATCATACACCTCTCGATGAGAGGAATCTAATGAACATATTATCAGCCTGAATAAGATGACCCACATGAAGTTTTGTCCTAGTTGCCAATTTTAACAGTTAGTTTATGGCTAAGCCTTGTGAAAGCCATTGGAAAGCAGCAAAGGAAGTCCTTCGATATCTGAAGGGAACACTTTATTTTGGTATTTTGTATACTGATGAATATGATGTTGAGTTGGTAGGTTTTTTTGATTCAGATTGGGCTGGAAATCCTGATGATAGAAGATCAACCTCTGGATATGCATTCAATTTAGGATCGGGGGTCGTATCATGGAGCAGTAAGAAACAACCAACTATTTCTTTGACATCCACAGAAGCTGAATACAAAGCCTTGACCAATGCAACTTGTGAAGCTATTTGGTTAAGGAGGATTATTGAAGATGTTGGAGAAAAACAAAGAGGACCAACAGGCATCAAATGTTACAACCAGAGTTCCATGAAGCTCGCAAATAATCCAATTTATCATGCTAGCACAAAACATTTTGAAGTCCAACATCATTTCATAAGAGAAAAGATACAATCAAATGAGGTCCATTTAGTCTATTGTAATACAAGTGAGAATGTAGCTGACATCTTTACCAAGCCTATTGGAAATATCAACTTTGAAAAATGAAGACAACAACTAGGCATTGTTAAAAAATCATTTCTCCATTAAGGGGGGATGTTGGAATAATGTCGAAATGATATGTCAAGATAGAGTTGATGAGTTGTATTCTCGTAGTTAGTGTTTGAGTCTATAAGTCATGAGTTGTGTCTTCTAGTTTGTGTTGTGAGTTAGTGATACGAATTATTTGGATCTAGATTGTCCTAGAAGTTGTCTATGTGTGCCTATATAATGTACTAGTTGTCCAAACAGTGTGATCAATGAGATTTGATTTCATTCTTGTGCATCTCTTTGGTTTTCTAATAATCAAAGATGTGATTATGTTGTCAAGAAAAAGTGATAATATTTTTAGATAGCAATATTTAATATTCTTTACCAAATTAATTTCATTCATAGAATGTCAAATGTTTTGTTCATTAAAATAATAAAATTATAATAAGATTCTCATCATTATTATCAAATTAAACTTAATTTTAAACATATAACATATTTATACTTTATTCTCAAAAATAATAAATGTTTAACATTTATATTAAACCTTTTCAGATACCTTTTTCCATAATTTATTTTTACAAAATAACATTTCAAAATTATTAATTTTTCATTAAAAATTTCCTCAAAATTTTATAATATATGTAAACATGAAAAAGTCCATAAACTATATTAAATCTATGTTTATTAGATTTAAGTCCCTAAACTATATTAAATTTAAATTCATTACATTTAAGTCGAGAAGTTTTTAGGTCGATAAACTATATTGAATCTAAATTTATAAATTTAATTATGTAATGTAAAGCTAATTTAATATATATTTATATATTTATTATTATATATAATTATATATATATATATATATATATATATATATATATATATTAATATTAAAAAGTATTTCCCTTTGCATATTATTCTATGCTAATTATAAATATTTATGATTTTTATACTAATATAATTTTATTATTACACAGTTTATATCTTTATTAATTAATTTTGAGAAAAAAAATTGTGATTTGTTAATTGAATATGTAGTATGGGATATTAAAATTAAATACAAAATTAATAATATTTTAAACTTATTTATGTTTACATTTTTTAAAATTATTATTATTTTTAATTATTATTTCACAGAAAAACAATCTAAAATATGTGTAGTTATGTTGTAAATTTGTTTGGAAAATAATGGAAATTTTGGTACGATTTTGGTAAAATCCAACCCTTTTTTTTTGGAAATCTTAGTTACAACTATTAAGCTTCAAGATTTTGGGTGCCCAGAGATTTCTTGATGGTGTTGAATCCATTTCCACCATCACAAAAAAAGAAGATTCAAGCACTCCTACCATAAGATTTTTTTAGAAAAAAAATAATTAGATTTTAATCTGTAACAACCAATGATGCACCAACATTTACTAATTACTAAATTGTACTTTTACTATCAATTTTATTATGTTTTAAACTGGATTGTTAAAAGAATTAGGCTGGAAATCCATAACACATGTTGTTAATTATTATTTAAAAGAATTTGATCAGTTGGTAAAAGAACTGAAGTATCAGTTAAATAACTCCTGAAATGGTTACCAGTAGTTGCCCATCTTTTCCTTCAAAAAGAAAAATTACAGAACCCAGTGGGGATGGGAAAAAGGTGAAGGGGACTATGTTGTGGTTAACTTTCCTAGAGATTGATGAATTAGCAAGTGGGAAAGAACTGTGATAATAGTTGTAGGGTACGAGACTTGAGGCTAGACATAGTCTTGATGCCCATGGTACCCCACTGTTTTATTCACTGTCAGGAGTTGGAAGAGCTTGGAGGGGGATTCTGGACGTAATTTCCAGATCCGTGGCTAGGTGGTGAGACCTTCCAAATTGCGTGCATGATTCAAAATCAACATAGGAAAATAGATAAGTAGTGTTTCTGTGTTTAATAATCATCAATAGGAAAAGATTAGTTGTCTTCTTTTTACGTAATGAACAAGTTAACATGTTAGTTACTAGTAGTTGCCCATCTTTTCCTTCAAAAAGAAAAATTACAGAACCCAGTGGGAATGGGAAAAAGGTGAAGGGGACTATGTTGTGGTTAACTTTCCTAGAGATGGATGAATTAGCAAGTGGGAAAGAACTGTGATAACAGTTGTAGGGTATGAGACTTGAGGCTGGACATAGTCTTGATGCCCATGGACATAGTCTTGATGCCCATGGTACCCTACTGTTTTATTCATTGTCAGGAGTTGGAAGAGCTTGGAAGGGGGATTCTGGACGTAATTTCCAGATCCGTGGCTGGGTGATGATACCTTCCAAATTGCGTGCATGATTCAAAATCAACGTAGGAAAATAGATAAGTAGTGTTTCTGTGTTTAATAATCATCAATAGGAAAAGATTAATTGTCTTTTTTTTACGTAATGAACAAGTTAACATGTTAGTTAATTATTAACGAGACTATGTCATTGATAATAATAGGCATATTGCCTTTAATTACATTTAAGTACTTTCAGACTTTTGCATACAATCAATGCATAACAGGAGTAACAACAATATTTCACTTTCACCCATGATAATCAAATACAACAACTATTTCAAGCATCAAACAAATGAATGAATTGCAATAGAAGAGTAAATATCCCCTTTATTTTCTGAGTATAAATTGTTTTACTGGAATTTAAGAGCTCACTGAAAAATTGTACTAGAATATTGATTTATGGAATTTCATAAGTACTTCTCTATCTAACCATATCAGGAAAGCATATAAATAATGACAGAGCCATTGAACTTCCATTTAAACAGTAAACAAAAGATAACTGCGAGGGTTTGTATGGCTCTTAGTCAAGTTCTGAGAAGAACCCCAGTGAGCCAATTACCCAGGATGCGCTTCAACTTTATCATTCAAAGATTGCCAATCTTAAACCCTAGTAGAAAGGAATAGAGATAACCATTAACTAGATATAAATATCAAACATTGAACAATTGTGAGCTAAATGCAGGGTTACAGTCGGCCAACCTAAGCCTTAGGGAACAAACTCTGACCGCGAACTATTATAACATTGATTTAGACAGAATGTGAATAAGAATGCAATCGTAATATATTCATAAACCCTCAAATAAGATTACGTGTATGAAAGATTTCATACAACCCTTAATGGCGGTTTAGCAAAACTAATATTGTGCCTATGATAGAATTCCACAAAGGCCATCATCCATACAATAATTACAATTACAGTTCGATAACAACTGTAGAATCCAACCGGCAAAGACTTAAGAGTTTGATATAACCAAAATTAATACAATTCCTCAATTAACAAAGGTTTGTTGCCAGAAATGTAAATGCCAGGACAGACCTGAGTAATGACCAATCTGAAAATGAAGGCAGCGAAGTATTGTAAGAGAGTAGCCTCTTTCCAAAACCCCTTGTCAGATATAGAGATTCACACTGCCACTAAGATGTACCTACAGGTAGAGAATGCCATGGAGTAAGCATGGAACTCGAGTCAGAAGGAAGCTATTCTAGCAGCGGAACACTTGCGTAGGGAAGAAATTACCTGACAGGAGGCTTGCCGAGCCATGAGTTGCGAGGTATACCTGCCAGAGAAACGTTGTCATTAGGGGATGTTAGAGAATAAACTTCTAGAATTCGCCATTTTCATCCTATACCATTACCTCATGTTGTCGCATGAACCTGACGCAAATATTCCAACCATTGATGGTTTCACCGGTTGCATAAGGGCAGGTAAGAAGAACAAAGGAATGTATATTGGATTATCAACATAGAAATGTATAGTAAATATCAACAGAGAAATTTATAGTGGATGTCAACAGATTCAAGATAGCAGAGAAGTTAGCAAAGCCTTCGTCGCCTCTGGAGGATACTTGTAAGCCCGAAGAGATAGTCATGGCGGAGAGACTGTCCATATCACTTTCCGGCCACCCTTTGTCATAGAGCTGAATAACAACCCTATCGAATGTCCAAATGACCCAAACCCTGCCTAGTATGTGCATTATTCAACTGGTTAATCACTAAAGAAGGCTGTGGATGTCACCCAATCTGACAGTGTAGATCAAGCCATTTGCTAGAGTTGAGATCCTTCTAACCAGTCTCTTCATCCTTAATTGCAAAACTGTAGTGTCAGTGGAAGGACCTCAGGGTTCTCTTCATTTACATAGGGAAACACTTTCAAGTATGCCAGTGAGGAGGAGTCTTAAATGGTAAAGATATGGTTGTACACCAGGATTAACTATTAGACCACCGTCAAAGTATAGCTCCTCGGTAAAATCAGCATGTATTATGTTAATATATATATATATATATATATATATATATATATATATATATATATATATATATAGTATTTTGTTTAATATGTTACAAATGGTATCAAAGCCTAGGCTCGCGCACTAAGACTTTTGGGATAGATAAATACACAGTTAATTAAGTTATAATATACATATATCTATGAAACAAACAATTGAGTATGGGTGAATGTGAACACAAAGACATAGGTCAGCACCAAAGGGTAAAAAGCAGAGAAGCCCCAGATTATCAAACCAGCTAGAAGTGCCTTATGTGGAGGCCAACCCAGATATATGGATACAACTGGGAGAAGAATTGCGACAAGCCAACGTTGCCTTGCTTGAAACAGTGTAAAAACTATGTGCATAAATGATGAACTTGAGGATGGATAACGAACGACTAAGGTAGGAACAGGAAAAGATCCTTAAAAGCCTGTGCAACTGACAAAATCAACGAGGACTCGATCCCAGTACCGAGAATAGGGAGGAGACCCCAACAGCCCATAATGGCGAAGATAATGCAAAGTCAGCAGAGGGACATAAGGATGACGAAGAGGGGCGTTTGGATAATGTTTCCAATCAAAGAAAAACAAAAAGACAAAAAATGGAACTAGAAGGTGAGTTCAAAAAAATAAAACTGTCACTTTTTGAAGGAGAATCTGAAGAGGCAGCTGAAGCATGGTTGATCGACATGGGTAAATATTTTCAGATTTATGAATATATTCACAAACTTAAAGGACGAATGACAGTTTTTCAATTAAGGGGAAAGGCCACCCTCTAGTGGGAAGATATTAAAACTATGAGAAAAATTGATGAAGAACAAGTGACGTGGCAAGAATTCCAGAAACATTTTAAGGACAAATATTTAACTGAACATTACTATGAAGAAAAAGCAAAGGAGTTCCATGAGTTAAGGTTGGGAACCTTGACCATGAACTAGTATGTGAAACGATTTACTTCCAAGTTATGATATGTCCTGTACATGCAGGAGGAAAAATCCAATTTAGTGATTTATTAGCAGTTTACTCAATTTTATGAAGGCAAAGTTAGAATTTGATTATCCTAGAACAATGGATGACGCGGTGTGAAAAGCTCGTATCTGTTATTAGCAAATGAAATAGAAAAGTGAGGGGCCCAAAGGAGCCACTGGCATGAGAATGGGGAACTTACCCCCAAACAAACAATCGAAAGCCACAAATGGAAGGAATAATCAGCAAAGGACTTTCGATAAATTTACAAGGAACCCATCCAAAGTTCTAGCTTACATAAAAAATGTTAGGTCCCTATACTACTAGTGTAATCCCTTATTAATATTAGTACAACCCCCTTATTATATCGTTGTGCCCATGTAGTCCCCATATTGTTATTATTGTGCCCCATTGAAGCCCACTATGTTATAACTGTGCCCTTACATTATTATTGTTATGTCGGCTCTGATTATATTATGACCCCTTAGACTCCTAGATATAGAAAGGAGGTCTTGTCATTTGTATCATCCAAGAATTGTTCATTTGTGTAATGTAAAGGAGGTTGCCCCATCGAAGAGGCTTAATTTCAAGGTGTTCATATCTCTTTTCTATCTTTTTGTGAGCTGGTTTTATAACATTTGGTATCAGAGCTGTGGATTCTAGGGTTTCACTGCTCCAAACAGGTCATCGTGGTATTTTCGCTATAACTTTTTTGCTACGAAGTTTCAAAAGCTAAAAAAAAAACCCATTTTAGAAGAAATTAGTGTGAACCTTGCGTCCAAACTTGAGATCTTGTCTCGCTATATTTTCTGAGATATGATCTCAGCAAGTTAGGGTTTTTGCAAGCTCCACAATTTCATCTCAAACAGGTCATCATGGAATTTTAGCTATAATATTTGTTCTACGAAGGTTCAGACTCTAAAATTAAAACCCATTTGAACCAAAATCGTGGTAAAGCACGAGTCCAAATTTCAGATCTTGTCTCGCTATATTTTTGGAGATATAATCTGAGACATTTAGGGTTTCTGCAGGCTCTCGAATTACATCTAAAATAGGTAACAATGTAAACTTTGAAACGGGAACTATAAACTCAAAACGGGAACTCTGGCCAAAAAACCCCAAAAAAACATCAAAAACAGTGCTCAAAACAAAAAGTGTGTATACTGGAACGATGTTTTTATTTTTTAGGCGTCAATTTTGAACATGTTTTAAAATTGGTAGTGACTACAAAATTTACTATGAAATTTTCATGCAAAATATAGCTTCAAAATGAAATTGATGATACTGGAACAATGATTTTTTTTTTAGGGTCAATTTTCAAAATTTAAAACAAATGCTAATAAAACCAAATTTTTATGTGTCAAACAAAGTTGTTTATGCGGGAAAAAACACACTATTGTTTTTGGTAGAATATCATTTTTCTTTCCTAAGTATAAATTTAACATGTTTTCAACCATAACATGCTAGATACAAAAAAAATTGAAATTTTTTCAACTATAAAATTAAAAAACCATGACATTATGAACAAATTACATCACTAAATGCATTCAAAAGTCATTATTTATATATTGAATAAAACATATTTTATATTCTCTTATTTAATATTGCATTGTAGATATTTTAAACAATAAAATTTATTCCATAATTAGACATTATAATCCAACAACATTAAAAAACCTCATAACTCTCATTTAACACCATATGGAAAACATTAATTTTATTTTGAAGATACGATCATAACATCAGTGAATATAATGATCTTAACAATTATCAAAATCACTTATGTTGTTCTGCACACCATCAAGAATTCACATCTTCAGATGAGTTGATGGACTGGATGAAGATGTTCCATATTCTTCTCTTTCATCAACTAGTGCCCCATCTGAGTCCACATGCATGCCCAACATTTCAGGTTTCAAAATTCTTCTAGATCTACGACTGGTTTCAGGTGACTCCCATGTCAACATTGTTCCTTCTTGTAACAACCTTTTCAGAATCTCTATAATCTTGAAGCGAAGAGTTCCTCTCTTTGTTAAATTGAAGTCATAAACAAGTATGTCTACATCCTCCAATTTTAATATGTCTGTGCGGCAACGATTTACATTTGTACCCTTTCTTTTTCTTTTTCCGCCATTTTTTTTGTCAGCTACCATCTCTGGCTTATACACACCATTGAATGGGTGTGTATTTGTGGCATACC
>APFE030219484.1:0-27426 GCA_000404065.3 Pinus taeda
TACTAATTAAACTAACTAACTACAAAAATAAAATGCTATTTAATTGGTACAACTAAATCTTGAATATCTTCTCCATAGTAGGTTTGTTGGTAGTCGGCAGCATGATTCATCATTTCGGCTGTTTTCCCTTTGATCTGAGTTGGCAGATTGCAAGCATCGGTTCCAATTCTGGAGGGCGACTGAAATGAGAATGGAGCTGAGGTGAGTATGTGGCATCATGTATTTCGGGGATGATACAACTGATTGCATCAGTTCAACACTTGAGGGCAGCCCTTTGACTGTATGGTTTTACTAAGAAAAACCAATAGGTATCCCAAGTTAGACTTTGGATGCCTGCGATTAACCTTCCATTCTTCTCCAACTCTTGATTGCATGCTTGCTCCAATGTCTTAGCTGACAACAATTTACCTGGGGTACATTGTGAAATCATATTAGATAGACAGAGAGTGTTATTGATTAACTCAATTAAGTTACTTGTAGATAATATACATCTGGAAACCTCTCTCTCTGCTTTCATCAGCTGTGACTGCCATTCTAAGAACAAGATCTCCTTGTGTGATTCTAGGATTTTGGGTAGATTCGCTGCCTTCCCCTCATTGGTGTCTTGCCAAGAAAGAAAATTTGTCAGGGTCTCATCGGCCTGCTCCAAATCCTGTCTAGCATCAACTGATTTGTCAACTATTGATGCCGTTATATCACAAAGGGGCTCAACCAGAGAAATGTTATGACATAACAGTCTTAACTGTGTCACCAATGCCTTGTTAATTTGTAGCGGTTCGGCTCTGAAATCGGCAGGTTGTGGAAGACTATTGAACTTCTCTATTTGAAGTGATAGCTCATCTTTCGTTTTCGCCATTAGTTCATTCATCGTCTTTAACCTTGCCAATGCTTCTGATAATTCTTTCTGCTTTTGTATTGCGCTTGAGTCTATTCTTTGTTTTTCTTCAAGCAACTGCTTATTCAATTGATTGTTTAATTGTTGCTGTGTTGATAATTGTTGTTCCAACTATTCAACTTTTTGTTGTGCTTCGGACAGCTGTGTTTGCAACAAAATAATTGCTTGGTCCTTTTTTTTAAGTAGATTACTCACTTCCGATGCCTTGTCCATAGTGCTGCCAAATAAGCTCCAACATACTGAGAAAGCTTCGTTAGGTCATCGGAAGGGTCAAACTCTTCTTTCAAA
The DNA here is from genome assembly GCA_000404065.3 of Pinus taeda. NCBI lineage: Eukaryota > Viridiplantae > Streptophyta > Pinopsida > Pinales > Pinaceae > Pinus > Pinus taeda. The sequence goes on from APFE030219484.1 coordinate 1,184, forward strand.
ACTACATTAGTTGTCTCTGTTTGCTCTGGAAACAGGGAAGGTTGATCAAGTCTTCTTCTTTTCCGCTGTCTTTTCACTACAGCCCTGTGTTTTGGACTGTAAAAGACATCTAATGGAGGTATGTCCTCCACCTGCAAAATGATTTGATCAGAGGAATCTTTTGGAATTATTTCTAAATCTGTGGGGGTAGGCCGCTGGTTTCTTCATTCAAAACCTTTGTTGACGCTGTATCTTGGGTATCTGTTACTTTGGGTGTATCGACACCTTTTGGACCTTCCAGATGGCTTATAGTGGAGTCAAATTGCTGCCGTTCTTGGAGTAGTTTAGGATCAATCTGGGTATCCACATTGACATTTTCATTGCCCTTATCCTGCTCTCTTTTCTGCTCTTCCTCCTGTACTTTTTCTTGTTCTTTCTCCTGCTCTTTCTCTTTATCTTTCTCGAGAATCTTTGATGTAGCAGGAGGTTTGTCAATGAGTTGTTGTCCAGGTTCGCTTGATTGTGTTGTCGGGGCAGTAGCTAATAAGTCCAGAGGTAGAGTTTGCAACCTCTGTTCTCTTAGCTTATTGAATTCTACTAGCCCTTCATCATTATATCTCATTTTGGCCAGTGCTTGCACCTGGAATAATGATTCTGCCGAAGAAAATAAGTCATCAAAATCATCTTCCTTATGATCAAACCTTGTGAATTTGGCCTGTTCAAGCACATTGTAGACAACTTTCCTTGGGTCGAATCGCCTATTAGGAATGGTAGCAAGATTTAGCATGTTTATTTTCTTTGCTTCCTTCTTCGCATGCTCGTTGTCGTGCAAAGTATAAACACCACATCTCAGAGGAAAAGTAGGCCAAGCCTGCTTTTTTGAAATCCTTAGAGTCTTGGATGTTCCTGTGGTCGTAATTTGATAGGCTAATTCTCGGGCCAACAGCTTGTCGGGTATGTACAGAGGAAGGACGTGAGGCCTTGCAAGGCTACCAAAAACCCTTATGTACGTGAATTTATCCTCCCCAAACCAGTTTCCTAAAGCAGTTAGGTCAATCTCTGCTTGTGAAGAAATCTTCGGGGCAGGCTTGTCAAAAATGGCACGGTGAATAGGCAACATAAAACCATTACAAATTTGATACAGGTGGTCCTTATAGTGTGCTTTCCACAGCTTTTGGTGATAAATGTGAATTGGCATGGGGTCTTTTGGAGTCCATCTCCACCCCAGTACAGGAAATTCAGAGTTGAAACAAAGAGTATCTAAAATATAATCACTAAAATAAAATAGAGGAATAGACCTATCGGTCACGCGAGTTTTATTTCTAAACTCGAGAATACAAGTGGCTAACTTATCTGACAATATATTTCCCCAATCCATTATCTCACTGTTAACTGCCGCTTCCATCAAAGGAACCATTTCAATAGTGAATTTTGCAGAATCATGTAATCCCCAAATCCTACACATCATTGTCCTAGCGTAACAGTAAGGAGAACATAATGAATCTACATAGTACTTACCTGAAGATTCATGTTTGTGCCTTGCGGGGTTCTATCTCCATTCCCCAATTGGGGCCGATTCAGTTTCATTCTCACTTGTGATCTTCTCCAGAAATGCTTTATTGTATTTCTTTTGTGGTTCAAGCAAGTGATACATCTTTCTTAAATCATCAGGTTGGAACGAGCCGAAGACTCTTCCGTCGACTGTGCAGAATGTTCTATTCATAACAGGGATTTCCTCTACTGCCCATCGCACTACATCTGTATACAGAAGAATTTTTTCTCGAGCTGCTATTCGCTGTAGATATGAGCCGGCTAAGTCCTTCAAGGAAGCCTCTGATTTTCTAGTTGAATCTACAGTAGCTTGCACTGATACCGTTTCAGGCTCTTCAGCTTCAATTAGATTATATATGCTTTGCCAGCTTGTGTTTCCGAGGCCAAGACATGTAGTGTCTGAAATCAATCCCTTCTTGCTTGGTCCTGGATCAATGGTAGATTGCCTTGTTACTGCGGGAGCTGATGCTGCCGCAAATCTCTTGGATTTCTTCCCCATTTGGCTTGAATTTGTTGTTTCGGCGGAGCTCTACGGAGGGAATAAAATGAACGTAATACAGAGAATAGGTGGTGCGAGCCAATATGAAAGAGTTATATTAATTAACGAATAATGAAAGATTAAAATAATACTGCCGTAGATATAATCTTAGGGGAGATCTCGACATAACTGCTTCATTAATTGGCCACTTTAACCTGTTAATCATTTTAAATACCCATCATATCGTTTATACACCGAATGATTTATTCAAGTGTGGCTTGAGTTTTTTGGTGGATAATCACAAGTAAATCACTATCGGGAGCGGGAAGGCTTTTAATAATAATCTAAAATAATGCATGCAAGCCTTCTCAATCTATTTTGAAACTCGCACCTTGCTTTATCGGATTGCTATCAGAGAAATGCTTGGGTAGTAATATTTATGTCATTGCAAAATGCTCGGTCCCCGATGGCGATACACCTTATCGCATTGGGAGGTTTAAAAGGTGTCCTAACATGTGGTGTGCTACATCCCCCGATTGCCGATAGCGATATCGCATCGGAGAAATAGTGGGAGGGCCTTTTGTTATACTTGCTTGCCTTTCCCAATAACCGATAGTTATTCACTTTTCGGATCAGGGTAAACCAATGGGTCTTTGTATTATGTTTCTCTTGTTGTTGTGATATGCGATCTTGCGATCGCTTTATCACAATAATAAAGAATAATATATTTATTTCATAAGACCGATTCATATATGTTCAAAAGGTTTATAATATATCATTTCCTTTGGACCTTTTGATGAAGGATGAGTTGATACCAATTTTATTCACACATCTATATTTAAAAGGGACCCATTTCATATTATGGACAAAAATAAAAATTTTATTGAAACGGGGGGTTGTTGTACAGCACAACACCTCCTTAGAGGGCTGCATGGTCTGGTTGGCTTAGCAGCAGGAGGCTGCCGAGAGAAGGATCTGCAGGAACAACAGCGGCTAGGTCAGAGCAGGCTCGGGCTAGGCTGTTGCGCGCGTAATTTTTTTTAGAGTCACCTATCTTTGTCCTAAAATTAAATTATTATTACTATATAAAATTTGATTAATTTATGAAAATAAAAAATAAACCATGTATATATTTTTTTTTTTTATAAGATTAAAATCACATACAAAGTTAACCTTAAACAAATTCAATCTTTTTTTATTAAATGGACAAACAATTTTTAAATTTAAAAACCATTATATAAAATTCAATTTTATTTTTTTTTAATAAAAAATTAAATTTATCTATACAAAGTTAACTCTTAGAAATTTTCCAATTTTTTTAGCAATACACAAACAATTTTAAATTTAAAACCACAAAACATTAAAAAAAAAATATTTAAAAATGGATTTTACTTTATTCCACATATATATAGTTGAGAATTTTTTTTTAATATATAAAAATGAAATTTATTTTAATACCCTTTGAATAATGAGCAAAATATTTTTCATTTAAAATCTGATATTTATTTAGTACCCATTACCTAAAAACAGTCATGGCATGTTGGCTTGCAAATTTGATACGTTGTTGCTAAGTCCAAATTGAAAAAACATTCATTATAACATGTAGAACAAAGTTACTAAGCTAAGTCCAACATGCAGAACAAAGTTACTTAGCTGTTAACACAACACCATAAGTGGACACTATTTATTTGAATAATTTATTTTAGGCAACTAGTTCAAATAGGATCAGGGTGAAATTGTCTTCATGCTTGTAAAATAGTTTGTTTTCATGTTTGTAAAATAGTTGTTTGAATTTGCATAGTTAGAATTTATTAATAACAATTCAAGAATATTAGAAGCATTTAAGAACATGGATTATACATTGGACTATAAGAGATTTGGTGTTATTGGCCAAATATATATATATAACATAAATAATGGTAGGTATATTTATTTTCATCTTGTTCCTATTCATTTTTTATGTGAATACTTGTCTAAAATATGGACTTGTATAAAATATGGTCGACAATAACTAATGGTAAATAGGTTATTTACTTGAGTATGAGCTATTTTCAAGTATTTTAATTTTAGATTGTTTTACTATGAAGCTTAACATTGAAAAATTATTGCACAAATATTTGAAAATCATGGCATAAATATTCCAACTATATCCATTAATTACGAGAAAAAAAATGAGGCAGTGATCCACATGGCACAAAGACTCTAATAAGACCTTAAAAGTTATGGCACAATCAAATGTTTGAAAAATTGTTTTTTCAATAATACTAAAAAATGAATATTTGTTTTTCAAAGTTAAACATTATAACATTCATTGGTTAATGGTAAGCTAATAGTGGTGAATAGGAAAATCAGTTGCTAGAGTCATGCATTGGCAATGACTAATCACATGTTTGAAAAATAGTTTTTTCAATAATATTGAAAAATGAATATTTGTTTTTCAAAGTTAAACATTATAACTTTCATTGGTTAATGGTAAGCTAATAGTGGTGAATAGGAAAATCAATTGCTAGAGTCATGCCTTGGCAGCCACTAACAACATGGATGAGAAGATACTTCCTAAAATTGTTTCCAACTCCAACCATAACCATTAATGAAAATAAAAAGAAATTAAAATATTATAAAAAGATAATCAACCCTAATTAAAAAATCAAAAATATTATTTAATTTATTTAAATATTATGTCCAATTAATTTTATACTAATACTGGTTAATCTCAATAATAAATATATTAATCTTAATAATAAATATTATTAATTGATGAATATAAATGGTTTTTAATATATATATATATATTAAAATATAAAGTTTTCTTTTATAGAAAAATAATGTTTTAGTTCAATCCAAAGTCTCTTAAACCAAAATTGTCTACAATAATAAATATATTAATTTTAATAATAAATATTTTTATTTAATGAATATAAATTTTAACCTACTTCTATATTTATATATATAATATATATATATATATATATATATATATATATATAAAGAAAAATAATGTTTATAGTTCAAGTCCAAAGTGTCTTAAGACCAATAATCTGTTTAGAATAATAAAAGTATTAATTTAATAATAAATATTATTAATGTGATGAATATAAATTTTATACCACTGTATATACTTATATATATAATATAAATATTTTATACCTACTTATATATATATATATATAAACCATGGACTCAAAGCCTCATTATCCCTATTTTTAAAAATGGAGATACAAATAACCCCTCTAATTGTCGGACAATTATGATTAGCTCTCTCCCAGCCATGTTATATGGTATTATTTTGGAAAGGAAGTTGACCATATGGATTGAAAGTGAAGATGAGTAGGCTAAAGGCCAAGCGGGTTTTAGAAAGTAGCACTCAACAATAGACCACCTCGTTACGCTCTTTTGGTCAAAGGATTGGGTTGTAATGGTGAAAAGAATGTCACCAGTAGGGGAAATGATGGTTCTTTGGGTAGGGACACAGCATGCTTGACATCTTCTGGTAAATTATGGGGCTTGGAATGTCAAGGGGAAAATATAATGGGGGAGGTTGGACTCCGAGAGCCCAATTTCATCAGTTTTGTTTGTGTTCTTATCCTCTAACCAGCAATACAATTCCAGAAAATGGCAGCCACAATGAGTTTCATTTATCCTGTAATCCCTATCAGCTAAAGGTATATGATCTAAATCTATAGAAGGGGGAATTAAAAGATTAATGGACTTATCTTGAGTCTTAGTGTTAGGAGGCATGACAATATATTTCCCCAATCCATTATCTCATTGTTAACTGCTGCTTCCATCAAAGGAACCATTTCAATAGTGAATTTTGCAGAATCATGTAATCCCCAAATCCTACACACCATTGCCCCGGCGTAACAGTAAGGAGAACATAATGAATCTACAGAGTACTTACCTGAAGATTCATGTTTGTGCCTTGTGGGGTTCTGTCTCCATTCCCCAATTGGGGCCGATTTAGTTTCATTCTCACTTGTGAACTTCTCTAGAAATGCTTTATTGTATTTCTTTTGTGGTTCAGGAAAGCGATACATATTTCTTATATCATCAGGTTGGAACGAGCCGAAGAATCTTCCGTCGACTGTGTAGAATGTTCTATTCATAACAGGGATTTCCTCTACTGCCCATCGCACTACATCTGTATACAGAAGATTTTTTTCTCGAGCTGCTATTCAGTGTAGATATGAGTCGGCTAAGTCCTTCAAGGAAGCCTCTAATTTTCTAGTTGAATCTGCAGTAGCTTGCACTGATACCTTTTAAGGCTCTTCAGCTTCAATTAGATTATATATGCTTTGCCATCTTGTGTTTTCGAGGCCAAGACACGTAGTGTCTGAAATCAATCCCTTCTTGCTTGGTCCTGGATCAGTGGTAGATTGCCCTATTACTGCGGGAGCTGATGCTGCCGCAAATCTCTTGGATTTCTTCCCCATTGGGCTTGAATTTGTTGTTTCGACGGAGCTCTACGCAGGGAATAAAATGAACGTAATACAGAGAATAGGTGGTGCGAGCCCATATGAAAGAGTTATATTAATTAACGAATAATGAAAGATTAAAATAATATTGCCGCAGATACAATCTCAGGGAATATCTCGACATAACTGCTTCATTAATTGGCCACTTTAACCTGTCAATCATTTTAAATACCCATCATATCGTTTATACGCCGAATGATTCATTCAAGTGCGGCTTGAGTTTTTTGGTGGATAATCACAAGTAAATCACTATCGGGAACGGGAAGGCTTTTAATAATAATCTAAAATAATGCATGCAAGCCTTCTCAATCTAATTTGAAACTCGCACCTTGCTTTATTGGATTGCAATCGGAGAAATGCTTGGGTAGTAATATTTATGTCATTGCAAAATCCTCGGTCCCCGATGGCGATACACCTTATCGTATTGGGAGGTTTAAAAGGTGTCCTAACATGTGGTGCGCTACATCCCCCGATTGCCAATAGCGATATCGCATCGGAGAAATAGTAGAAGGGCCTTTTTTTATACTTGCTTGCCTTTCCCAATAACCGATAGTTATTCACTTTTCGGATTGGGGTAAACCAATGGGTATTTGTATTATGTTTCTCTTGTTGCTGCGATATGCGATCTTGCGATCGCTTTATCACAATAATAAAGAATTATATATTTATTTCATAAGACTGATTCATATTTGTTCAAAAGGTTTATAATATATCGTTTCCTTTGGACCTTTTGATGAAGGATGAGTTGATACCAATTTTATTCACACATCTATATTTAAAAGGGACCCATTTTATATTATGGACAAAAATAATTTTTTTATTGAAATGGGGGGTTGTTGTACAGCACAACACCTCCTTAGAGGATTGCATGGTCTGGTTGGCCTCAGCAGTAGGAGGCTGCCGAGAGAAGGATCTACAAGGGCAGCAGTGGCTAGGTCAGAGCAGGCTCGGGTTAGGCTTTTTTTTAAAGTCACCTATCTTTTTCCTTAAATTAAATTATTATTACTATATAAAATTTTGATTATTTTTTAAAATAAAAAATAAAACCATGTATAATTTTTTTTTTAAAAGATTAAATCATCTATACAAAGTTAACTCTTAAAAAAAATTCAATCTTTTTTTATTAATGGACAAACAATTTTAAATTAAAAACCATATATAAAATTAATTTTTATTTTTTTTAATAAAAAATTAAATTATCTATACAAAGTTAACTCTTAGAAATTTTCCAATTTTTTTAGCAATACACAAACAATTTTAAATTTAAAACCACAAAACATTAAAAAAAAAATATTTAAAAATGGATTTTACTTTATTCCACATATATATAGTTGAGAATTTTTTTTTAATATATAAAAATGAAATTTATTTTAATACCCTTTGAATAATGAGCAAAATATTTTTCATTTAAAATCTGATATTTATTTAGTACCCATTACCTAAAAACAGTCATGGCATGTTGGCTTGCAAATTTGATACGTTGTTGCTAAGTCCAAATTGAAAAAACATTCATTATAACATGTAGAACAAAGTTACTAAGCTAAGTCCAACATGCAGAACAAAGTTACTTAGCTGTTAACACAACACCATAAGTGGACACTATTTATTTGAATAATTTATTTTAGGCAACTAGTTCAAATAGGATCAGGGTGAAATTGTCTTCATGCTTGTAAAATAGTTTGTTTTCATGTTTGTAAAATAGTTGTTTGAATTTGCATAGTTAGAATTTATTAATAACAATTCAAGAATATTAGAAGCATTTAAGAACATGGATTATACATTGGACTATAAGAGATTTGGTGTTATTGGCCAAATATATATATATAACATAAATAATGGTAGGTATATTTATTTTCATCTTGTTCCTATTCATTTTTTATGTGAATACTTGTCTAAAATATGGACTTGTATAAAATATGGTCGACAATAACTAATGGTAAATAGGTTATTTACTTGAGTATGAGCTATTTTCAAGTATTTTAATTTTAGATTGTTTTACTATGAAGCTTAACATTGAAAAATTATTGCACAAATATTTGAAAATCATGGCATAAATATTCCAACTATATCCATTAATTACGAGAAAAAAAATGAGGCAGTGATCCACATGGCACAAAGACTCTAATAAGACCTTAAAAGTTATGGCACAATCAAATGTTTGAAAAATTGTTTTTTCAATAATACTAAAAAATGAATATTTGTTTTTCAAAGTTAAACATTATAACATTCATTGGTTAATGGTAAGCTAATAGTGGTGAATAGGAAAATCAGTTGCTAGAGTCATGCATTGGCAATGACTAATCACATGTTTGAAAAATAGTTTTTTCAATAATATTGAAAAATGAATATTTGTTTTTCAAAGTTAAACATTATAACTTTCATTGGTTAATGGTAAGCTAATAGTGGTGAATAGGAAAATCAATTGCTAGAGTCATGCCTTGGCAGCCACTAACAACATGGATGAGAAGATACTTCCTAAAATTGTTTCCAACTCCAACCATAACCATTAATGAAAATAAAAAGAAATTAAAATATTATAAAAAGATAATCAACCCTAATTAAAAAATCAAAAATATTATTTAATTTATTTAAATATTATGTCCAATTAATTTTATACTAATACTGGTTAATCTCAATAATAAGATATTAACTAATAATAAATATTATTTATTTGATGATACGAAATGTTTATACCTACTTTATATATATAAAATATAGTTTTCTTATAAAAAAAATAATGTTAATAGTTCAATCCAAAAGTCTCTTAAGACCAATAATTGTCTACAATAATAATATATTAAATTTAATATATATTATTTATTTGATGAATATAAGTATTTTATACCTACTTTATATATATATATATATATAATAGAAAAAATAATGATATAGTTCAAAGTCCAAAGTGTCTTAAACCAATAATTGTTAGAATAATAAAAGTATTAATTTTATAATAATATTATGAGGAAAAATATTATACCTACTTTTATATTTAATTATATATATAATATATAACCAGGACTCAAAGCCTCATTATCCCTATTTTTAAAAATGGAGATACAAATAACCCCTCTAATTGTCGGACAATTATGATTAGCTCTCTCCCAACCATGTTATATGTTATTATTTTGGAAAGGAAGTTGACCATATGGCTTGAAAGTGAAGATGAGTAGGCTAAAGGCCAAGCGGGTTTTAGAAAGTAGCACTCAACAATAGACCACCTCGTTATGCTCTTTTGGTCAAAGGATTGGGTTGTAATGGTGAAAAGAATGTCACCAGTAGGGGAAATGATGGTTCTTTGGGTAGGGACACAGCATGCTTGACATATTCTGGTAAATTATGGGGCTTGGAATGTCAAGGGGAAAATATAATGGGGGGGGGTTGGACTCTGAGAGCCCAATTTCATCAGTTTTGTTTGTGTTCTTATCCTCTAACCAGCAATACAATTCCAGAAAATGGCAACCACAATGAGTTTCATTTATCCTGTAATCCCTATCAGCTAAAGGTATATGATCTAAATCTATAGAAGGGGGAATTAAAAGATTAATGGACTTATCTTGAGTCTTAGTGTTAGGAGGCATGACTGTAAAAATCTGTGAACAAGATGAATTTGCAAAGGAGGCTTACCGAGGACAACATAATAACATACTGTCAGGTGAAAATGGAAGGAAATGTCAATTTCCATGTTTAATTAAATGTATAAATGTTTAACACACACACACACACACACACACACACACACACACACACACATATATATGATAATAATAATAATAATAATAATAGTAATAATAAAAGTTATAATTTAGTTAGCTTTTATGATATTTTTAATTTTTACCTTGGTGAGATGCATAATGAAATAAGTGTTTGGGTGTTTATTATTGATTGATGACTATTTATGTTTATGAACTATTTAAATTATATAACTATGCTAGTTTGTAAAATTTCATTTACTGACCTTTAAAGGGATGTACGTATAAAATAATTTTCTATTAAACTACAATTCTAATTCTAGTGGTTTCAAATGATGTAAAATACTTATAACCCTTTACAATTAAGCCTCTATATAAAAACATGTCATATATTTTAATAAATGGTGTGGAATGTAACAATGTTAAAAAAAAAACATTTAACCGATACAATATCTTATGTATCACATTCTTTCATCAAATATTTTTTTATGCAACTACCCTATATACTTGAATGTTATATTCAAATAACCCTGCAAATATTTAATAAAAGTTGTGTGCAAATAAATGTATTATATAAATAATATTCTTTCATTTTAATAAATGGTGTTGAATGTAACAATGTTTTAAAAAAAACATTTAAACGATACAATATCTCTTCTATCACATTCTTTCATCAAATATATTTTTATGCAACTACCCTATATACTTGAATGTTATATTCAAAATAACCCTGAAAATATTTAATTAAAAAATGTGTCCAATAAAATCATTATATAAAAAATAATATTTTTACTTTGAATTATATATTCAAATAACCCAGAATATTCAATAAAAATTGTGTACAAATAAATCTATTAATAAAGAATAATAATCTTTTTAAGAAATGATATTCTTTTAGAAAGGAAGGTATATATTTATGATAAAGATAAATATAAATTTTTATTTTTATTTATTTTTAATACTTGAATGTTATATTCAAATAACTTTGAAAATATTTAATAAAAGTAGTGTACAAAGATATCTAAATCTATTATATAAAGAATAAAGTGAACAACGATCACTTTATGTAACTATTGATGTACAGTAACCCCACTGGGTTTACATAGTTTTTGTTTGGAACTATCAGTTGACTAAGCTCACTGTATTTACATATGCCTATGGGCATCTACAACATGTAATTTTCAACATATAATGGAAATTACAAATTTTCTCCCCGATAAAAAAAGCAAAAAACTTGTTAACTATTTATTTATATATTTACACTAATTCAGAATGCATATATTTACATATTATTGATGTAAAATTAGTATTCTAGATTAGTTATTTTTAGGTTATTAATGAGTGACGTTTGGTGGTGTAAAAAAACAAAAAAAAAACAAAAAACAAAAAAACCCTCTATGTTAATTTACTAACCTTTTATTTATTTAATTATAATAGTAACAACTATTTTACAAATTTTACTTTTATTCAAATGTTGGTAATGAATATAACAATAACATTAATAACTTTCCCTGTCCCTAGGTCTAGTAGGGTTGACTAGTCAAATTTAGCTGTTTCTCAGTCAAATTGCCCAGTCCAATATAGATCTTCTCTCCCCATTTAACCTGTAGCCATGATATGGTTATTCAACTTGTCTCGACCATGAACCACACTCATTGGTTCAAAATGCCTCGACAAAAATATTTTTTTTTTTTGAAATGGTCGGTTGCTATATATTAAATTCTGAAAAAAAAACAGGGATTTCGAATCCTCTGGTACATAGATTGTGCAGACTGAAAGAGAGCAAGGGGTTTACAAAAAGTGGCTACCCCCTTGGTTCTCGGTTTGCCTTGTTTGCTACTATTAAAAACAACACTACTATAGATTCTAATAAAGGAGGATAACAAATAGATACATTTGAATTTCATTCAGTCAATCATGATGTGTTGGATGTGACGTGCTGTTGATTCCTCTGGGTTGTCATCTTTGGCTTCTTGTTTGACGCTTGAGGAGCTTGAGGCAGTAGTGATCTTTTCCATCATGAATTTCAGGATGGAAATTGACTCTTTTGCATGGGCGCAGCGGTTGGTGAGTTGCCTGAATTGCTCTTCGAGAGAGGCCGCCTTGTGCATAAAGAGCTGGATTTCTGCTTTATATTTTTCAGTGTTAATTCAGTCCTGTTCAAAGAGCCTCCTGCTTTGTTCATCAAGACGCCTATCGTGATCTTCTATTCTTGCTTCCAAAAGGCTTTGCTTTCTGTCTAACATTGACTGCTGAGTCCTGATTTCTTCTAACTCAGCTTGCAGATTAGCACAGTGGAAACAATCCTCACTGCGCGCCATTGGGGAGTGAATATTGCAGATGGAGAGGTAGGTGAAAACTGGGGCCAAATAGGCGGGAGTAATATGAGCGTTGTAGACGTGATGATGAGTTCTGAGAGTACTGACAAGAGTAGATGAGAATCCCGTGTTCAGAGCAGCGGTTATAGATGTGAGTCTGGGAGGGGGCTTAAAAAATGACGCTGAGGTGAGAAGGGGCTGGAGACAGGCCAGAGTTCGGATGGAAGGAAGGGCGACAGGGGAGAAGGGAGTGTCTGAGGTGAGGGAAAAGAGAGGGGGGGGGAGTTGTAGAGAGCTCGCAGCAGGGATTGACAGAGGGAAAAGGATGGAGATCGGGGATGAAAGAAGCAGGGAGAGTGGAGCGAGCCGGGAAAAGACGAAGAGAGGAGAGCACAAAATGAATTGAAGCAGGAGCTGCTGGACCAGACGCTTTGCTGATTCGAACTTGGGCTGCCCTGTGGATCACTGCGACAGGAGTTAGAGTAAAACTAAGAAGTTTAAAAGGAGGCAATACCAGAGATTCTTTCCTTCTGAGACGCAGAGTATCGCTCCTTCTGAGACGCTGGGTAAGAGAGCCTGCTTCCAACAGATGATGCTGCGCGGCCTCTTGATCGTATTGATTGATGCTTTGGATGCTGATGCTAATATTTATAGAATGGATTGAACAGTAGATAAGATGCCAGATTAGAGTCGGGGTCACGGGAGTAGTGTGGCTCTGCCCCAAATCTTTCAGGCAATCACCATTTGCTGTGACTTCAAGCCTTGTGCCGGCACTGTGATGAGTAAGTTTTCCTGGTTGACAGACGATTGCCTCAATCGAGGTTCGGAAGTGACTGGATGAGTGATGTCTTCTTTCTGCAAATTGTCCTGTTACTGAGGAGACCATGCCCTTCGCACACTTGAGGACCACGCGAATCTGGGCTGTACCGAGATTTTTCTGAGTCATGGCAGGGGTTGGAAGGCTTCTCTGTTGTTGTGCCTTAACACACCTTCCTGCTTTCCTACTGCATTGTTCGCACATTTATCTGCTTTCATATTTAGCGTGCGAAGAATATGATAGAACTTGATGTATTCAAAGTGCGTGAGGAGGAGTTTGATGCGCTCAATGTGTTGCTGGAGATTGCTGTTGGGAGAGCACTGGTTGTAGTTCATAAAGCGAATTATTATTGTAGAGTCTCCAAAAACTAATGCCTTTCTAATGCCCAAATTTTTTAATTGAATTAGTCCTTGATAGAGAGCTAATGCCTCTGCAATGTTGTTTGTTTTCCTTCCCAAGCTCCATTCATAGCTGCAGATTTCATTCCCAAACTCATTTGAGATAACTCCTCCTGCTCCTGCTTGTCCTGGGTTGGACTTTGAAGCCCCATCAAAATGTAGAGTTGGACAATTGCTTCTCTGAATCCATACCTTGTAATCCTTTGCTGGAAGTCTGATCTCCCATTCCCTCGCTTGGATTTGCTTCTGTTTGTCAGTTTTCTGAGTATCTTGTTGATGACCAGGTCTATCTAAAATGTGCCTGAGAACTGATCTTTCTTCCACTGCATAGTCTGCTGCTTGTATTTTTCCTTTATGCTTTGCTGCTATTGTCTCTTGCACCAATGTGTGGGATTTATTGCATGTCATTCGAACATTGCTCTCCTTGTTTTGGAAGATCTTTTTGTTTCTTGTGAGCCAAATTTTCCAGAGAAGATTATGAGGAATGATAGCCCAAATTCTTTTTACGATCTTGCTTCTCTTGTCTCTCCATGGACAGTTTTTCCTCCATTCAAGAATTGTTTCTGAAATGCTCTGTTGGGGTTGCCAATTTATGTTGCCCAAGGAGGACAATTTGATCCAGCATCTCTTGGCGAAGGGACAGTCCAGAAACAAGTGTTGAATTGTTTCCTCTACTGAGCAGCAGTTGGGGCATCTTGAAGGACCGATAATCCCTCTCTTTTTTAAGTTTTCAGCTGTGAGGACTTTGCCCTTTAGTAGCAGCCAGATGAAGAATTTGATTTTGGGAATAGCCTCCGATTTCCAAATTATCCGCTAGTGATTCCATATGGGGATCTGATAAGTGTCATTACAGATGTGATGATATCCAGACTTGATAGTATAGCTTGAGCCCGTGGGGTCCCATCGAAATCCGTCTGCTGCTCCTTTTTTAATGGGGGCTCTGTTCTGAAGATTATTTTGGAGGGCTTTGAGGCTTGCTTCTAGAGCTAGTGGAGTGGCTGGAAATTCCCAATTAATCCAAGCTCCAGTGTTGACATCCCAATTCGATATTTGGTCTAGTCTCTGGATGCCTTTACAATTGAGGTGATGTATGAAGGGGATGGCTTCTTCAATTGTATTTAAAGGAGGGAGACCCATTATCTTGTCTGAAGCATAGTCGATGCTGTCCCCTCCTCCCGGGATCTTTGAAGTATTTTGTATGAGAAGGGGAATTTCTTTCTTGCAGAGCTGCCAAATTTTGGTAGCATCCCTATTGGGAATGTCTGTTTCAAGAAGTCTTTGCCTTTTGCTGTTGAGGTATTTTCATTCTAATACCTATTTCCACCAGGCTTTGGGCTCATTGATTAACCTCCAAGCTATTTTGATTCCAAATGCCAAATTTAGGATTTTGGGGGCTCTAATTCCCAAACCACCTCTGTCCTGGGATTGGATTACGCTTTTCCAGCTTACCAAATTAAATCTATTTTTTTCTTTTTTCCCTCCTTGCTATAAGAAGTTTCGAAGGGCGATTTCCAGCTTATGATGAAATGTAGCAGGAGCTTGATAAAGAGTAAATCGATAAAGAGGAAGGGAGGAAATACCTGATTTGAGGAGAATTATTCTACCTGCTGGATTGAGCCATTGGGTTCCCCATTGTTGGATCTTCCGCTTGACTTTGTCTATTATTTCATTCCACGTAGCAGCCTTTAATGGACCCAGACTTACCGGCATCCCAAGGTAGGTGAAGTGGTCCCAGTTTGCTTTGTAGGCAACTCCAAAGATGCTGGCTATGCTGTGAGCGGTTTGGTTGGAAATATTCCAGCCATAGATGCAACTTTTATGAAATTGATCTCTCCCCCCGAGTACTCCATAAATTGATCGAGGAGAGTTTTGAAACGCCTTGCAATGGTAGTGGATGCTCCCCCAATCAAAAGGGTGTCATCAGCAAATTGGGAGTGGTTGATGTTCTTGACTCCATTTCCGAATTTGATGCCTGAGATGAGGCCAACTCTTCTGTTGTGGTCTAGAGCTCTGCTAAAGGATTCAGCCATAAGAATAAAGAGATAAGGGGAGAGAGGGCAGCCTTGCCTTAACCCTCGGGAGGATTGGAAGGCTTCACAAGGGTGTCCATTAATCAAAGGAGAAATCCAGGGGCCTGAAATGCAAGCTGCAATGGTACTGATAAAGGCAGAATTGAATCCCATTTTTCTCAAGACAACAAACAAGAAGGAGTGTCTTACCTGGTCAAAAGCATTGGCTAAGTCGAGCTTGAGAACGAAACCTTTCTCTTGCCTTGTTATGCTAGAGTGAATGGCTTCTTGGACTAAGGTAATTGTGTCGTGGATTTGCCTATTAGAGAGGAAGCCTCCTTGGTTTTCTGAGATAAGGGAAGGAAGGAGGGGTTGGAGTCTAGAGGCTATGATTTTCGTGAAAATATTATATGAGGAGTTACACAGAGATATTGGACGAAACCTGGAGAAGGATGTGGGTCTATTTTCCTTGGGGATGAGGGCAAGGAAGGTTGACTTTGTGAAGCCCCCCATTTTCCCTTTTCTTTGAATTCCCCGCAGCATCTTTGCAAGGTCTTTTTTAATTAAGTGCCAATGATCCCTATAAAAACTAATTGGAAAGCCATCTGGGCCTGGAGACTTGTCCGGTTGTAGGGTCCAAATGGATTTTCTGATTTCCTCCTCCGTTATTTCTCGATTTAGACTGTCATTCGCCTCTTGAGAAATGCCTTTTGGAAGGTGCTGTAACAGCGCAGCATAGTCAGTTTCTTCTTGATTTTCCATAAGGAGGCTTTTGAAGTGAAGGGAGGCAGCTCTTTTAATGGATTCTTGGTCATTATGTTGGCTGCCTTGACTGTCTGTAATTGCATTTACATTGTTCCTTACCTTCCTGACTGTGGCTTGCTTGTGAAAGTAAGCCGTGTTTTTGTCCCCTTCTTTCAGCCATAGCTGTCTTGATTTTATTCTCCACTTGATTTCTTCCTCTCTCTTAATGCGCATTAGCTGCCCTTGAGCTTCCCATTCCTTATTTTTTAGTTGGTGGGTGAACCCTTGATGCTCAATTTGATTTTGAATCTCCTCCAAGTCTTGCTGTATTTTTTTTTTAATCTTTTCTGGATCTTGATAACTGACTTTAGCCCAGTCTTTGAGAGCTTTCCTTGTGCTTTTAATTTTCGTTTCCCAGATATGGCTAGGAGAGCCTTCAACGTGATGATTCCAAGTTGATTCTATGATAGCTGCAGCCTCAACATTGTTTCGCCAGAGGGGATTATACCTGAACGGAATCGGTCCCAGCTGAGAATGGGAGTCCAGCGTAAGGAGAATGGGAAAGTGGTCCGAGGCCGTAGAGTTGAGAATTTTTGTGTGGCCCGCAGCAAAGGAGGACATCAAGGAGATATTTACCAGAATTCTATCTAGTCGTTCCATGATATTGCCTAGCCCCAACCTTCTATTATTCCAAGTGTATTTTCGATTTTTTGGGATAATGTCCATCAACTCGTGATCAGACATTATTCCTTCCAGCTGGCTTCTGAAGGGGTCGTGGAGGAAGTTGCCCCCTCTTTTCTCATTCGCGTGGAGGACTAAGTTGAAGTCTCCAGCAAGAATGATATTTGGGTTCTGCTCATTATCTATGTCTTCTTTCAATTCCTTCCAACACTGTTCCTTTTCTCGATACTGATTGGGGATATAGACATTGTAAATGATGAGATCATAGCTCTCATCTTTGTGACTTAAATTAATCCTTAACCAGTTTTGATTGAGAAAGGATGACTTGCAGTCCCAGTGTTAGTTGTTCCACATGACTGTAATTCCTCCAGATGCTCCTCTGGAGTCGCTGCTGGTCCCTGAGAAGTTTTTTTGAGCATCTACAATTTTTTGCATTTCACTTTGACTTTGTTTGGTTTCTTGAATCAGAATAAGTTCAGGTCTTTCTGTTTGGAGAAGATCTCGTAAGGCTGCTGATTTGGAGGGGTGCCCCATGCCCCTACTGTTCCAAGATAAGAGCTTCATCATGGGGCATTTGAGCGAGGAGGTGCTCGCCTCTCATGGTCTTTTCCTGATGATTCTTTCTCTTGGGATCCTGTCATGAAGGAGTCCATTGGAGTTTGGATCCCAAGGGCGATATCCTTTTGCGTGCTTTCTTCACGGTGCTGTTTAGCTGTCTTTCGCCCTGGTCCAAGTTTCTTATGGAGGTCACTTGAGGCGCCAATATCTTTGGAAGAACTTCTTGTGGTTCTGGGAGGGGGAGGGTCAGAGGAGGGCTGAGAGAGAATCGAGGTAATTATGGGGGGATCAGACAGATCAAGGGAGGGCTGTTCAGATTGGGGATCTTCAGAAGATAAAATAAGAAAAGGGTTGGAGGATGAAGGGAAGGGGGGGTCTTGGGAAGGGCCAGAAGGTTTGGAAGGAGGCGAATTGGGGCGAAGGGAGGAAGAGCCCGGATGTTCAGAGGAAGGTTCAGATTTGGACGGAGGTGCTGCTTTCTTCTTTTTCACAGTTTCCCATTGTCCTCCTTGGTCTTCTGATTCCAGATTGGTTACCTTAGTGCATCTATTAGCGAAATGACCGTATTCATGACATACCTTGCATTTAAAGGGTATTTGCTCGTAGTCTAGCTGCTGTATGTAGCTCCACTCGTCCACCTTCAGCTTGATGGCCTCCGACAGTCCTTTCCCGAGGTCCACTTCTACGCAGATCCTTGCACAGGCTTGCATGTTGTTTTTGGGCTCACTTCTGTCAATGTATTTTCCTACTGCATTCCCGATTGCTTTGACCGCTTCGTCTCCCCAGCAATGCAAGGGCAGATGGGGAAGACGGACCCAAACCGGAACCGCATTGGGGATGTCTAGCTCAGGATCGAAATCAGGGGTCCATTTGTTAAGGTATAACCCTCACGAATCCATAAAATAGGGCCCATTCCTGAATATCAGGTCCTTATTTTCTTTGGTTTCAAAATGAAAGGTATAGTAACCTTTGCCACAGAAACGAATTGAAATCTTTCCTTGTATTTTATCGGACCAGTTTCTTTCCACCCATCGCTGGACTGTTTTTGGAGAAGGCCATAAGCCTGTGAACTGTCCTATGAGACCTTTTTTTGCTAGAGATAGAGCTGCCATTCGAGGGAGAGATGGAGGCAGCTGCACTTCTTGAAGAATATCCAGCTTCTTAAAAAATTTTGAAGTTGATGGTTTCGGTCGGGCAGGGGGAAGAGACTTTACCAGATCAGAAAATGCTTTCTCCGCATCCCCAAGAGAAGGATCTAGATGGGCCATGGTTGAAGCCAAGGCCCAGAGAGCAGGCCTCACGGCCCAGGCCGAGGCGGCGGCGCAGCAACAGCTCGCAGAGGGCTAGGTCTTCGTCTTCGCTCCGCTCCAGCTCCAGCTCCGCGCGATCCGCCTCGACAAAAATATTACAATGTGATTTCCGTCGAAATATTTCTCATTAAATAAAATAATATTCTTTTTTAAGAAATGTATATATTTATGATAAAGATAAATTTGTATTTGTATTTTTATTTATTTATATTTTTTGATTAATAAAGATAATTTTAATGATAAGTGCTATATAGTAGCTGGCACCTCTTTTTGATTTATATATAGCTAAATTGAAGTTAGAGTTAAGGTGTAGAACTAATCAATTTAGGTTGTACTAATTAGTAAATTAAAGTATTTTGTCAATTATAATTCTGCATTGTGGACTAAGTGACAATAACAACAATGTCTTAATTGCAGTGATAATGTTTTTGTTGAGAAAATTGTCGAGAAAATATGTATAAAGTTTATGTATAAAATATAGATAAATATTTTAATTTTTTATTTAAAATATTGAGTAAAATTATGTAATTTTTTTGATATAATTTAATGGCTTTTTTTAATGTTTAAGATTCTAATGGTCTTAATACCCTTCTAGAAGAGTCATATATAAATTTGATAAAATTTCCAAATAAAAACTTTGAGAATTGTCTTTATTTAAGATGCCAAATATTTTCTTTGGCAAACACAGACTTTGAGAATTGTCTGTATTTAACATGCCAAATATTTTCTTTGGCAAACAAAGACTTTGAAAGTTGAGTGGGCGAGAGGGGCGTTGTTCGTGTTCAGAGAGGCTAACATCTTACTCCTCTAAACCCAGAGGATGCGATTAAGTTATTTAACAAATTTCCCCGCGCCTTCTTGTCATCTTGGCGATTGAAGACGACCGCCTAAAGACTCTTCGCCCAACTCGCTCAAACGTATAATTCGTCCAATTTTAGATGTGGTGATTGAAGACGACCGCCTAAAGATTCTTCGCCCAACTCGCTCAAACGTCCAATTCGTCCAATTTTAGATGGCGTTGAAGACTGTTCGCCCAACCAGCTCAACCGTTCAATTTTAAATGAGATTGAAGAGGACCCCTGAACATTATTCCAATGCGCCTTCTTCTCATCTGGGCGGCCCAAAGTTTCTACATCTCGTGGAAGACCAGCAGCCCCCATATTGTCGTAATACACACAGAAAAACAGAAAATCTACATCGCTTAGATTATTCCAATGCGCCTTCTTGTCATCTGGGCGGCCCAAACTTCCAAAGTTTCTACATCTCGTGGAACACCAGCAGCCCCCATATGGTCGTAATACACACAGAAAAACAGAAAATCCGCATCGCTTAGATTATTCCAATGCGCCTTCTTGTCATCTGGGCGGCCCAAACTTCCGAAGTTTCTACATCTCGTGGAAGACCAGCAGCCCCCATATTGTCGTAATACACACAGAAAAACAGAAAATCCACATCGCTTAGATTATTCCAATGCGCCTTCTTGTCATCTGGGCGGCCCAAACTTCCAAAGTTTCTACATCTCGTGGAAGACCAGCAGCCCCCATATTGTCGTAATACACACAGAAAAACAGAAAATCCACATCGCTTAGATGAGAAAATGCAGTTTTTCCATATTGTGGTAATACATATCTGTGTTGATTCAAGATACGTTAGAAAATGGAGTTTCTTTGTCCACGTATTCAATAAATGGAGTTATCTAACAATTTCCTCGCACCTTCTTCGCATCTCGGCGCCCTACCCACTCAATCCTCCAATTTTGGATGTGATTGAAGACGACCCCTCAACATTCTTCTGCCTACCTGCTCAACCGTCCAATTTTAGATGTTGACATTGAAGATTCCTCCAAAGTTCTTCCATCTGGTGGAAGACCATCACATTCTTTCGAGATCTGGTCCCTCGATGGTCCATTAATTAATGATGATCTTTCCATACGAATTTTGATAAAAAGTATTGATTGCACAAGGCAATCTCTTCGCCTCTAACGTTAGTCTCTTTTAAACATTTAATAATCTCCATAGTAAAATACATTTAATTGTGACAAAGCTTACATCTACATATTAAGAATCTCCATAGTAAAATAAGGGCAAATATTTTGGATAAGAACCTCTTTCCATATTTTATTAAATGTATAAATGTCTAACTTATATATTATTGTTTTGTGACTAGTCGAATTCATAAGGCGCTAACACTCGTACTCACATGATAGAGGCTCAATCCTCGACAACTACCACTATAACCTCTAGGTGCAACTGCACCGCCCCCAAGCACAACACACAAGTAAGACCGGGTTTGAACTTGTGACCTGCACACAAATGCCTTAACAATACACTCGATGGCCAACAAGCTGCACCCCTCGAGAACTTATATATATATATATATCTAATAATAAAAGTTATAGTTTAGTTAGTTTTTATGGTATTTTTAATTTTTAACAAGGTGAGATGTATAATGAAATAAGTGTTTTGATCCTCATTACAGAATATGGATTGGTACCTATCTGCATTTATCATTCATCAATGACTTAATTTATATGAATACACTAGTTTTCTAAAATTTCATTTACCAACCTTTAAGGGTGTTAAATTTTATTAGGGCTATATTGTTCTTTGCTTTAGATAATTGCATTACTTCATTTGCATATTAAATTCACCCCACAAAATCATATCATTATTCAAATTTTCATCATTATTCAACAACATATGCAATTATATAGAAAGAACAATATCATCATCAATGCAACGAAACATAAAGGCACAATAGGAGAAAAACATTCACACATATAGACACCAGGATTTGTTAAAGACTAGGGACAAACCCACTACAAGGAAAACCCTTTCAAATTCTTTTTCTTATTAGATTGTTGTTAAATGATTCAACAAAAGAGAGTACAATGATCCATATCTTCATCCGTAATCCTATCCACCAAAATCAACTAAACGACATCCATGAGATGAACCCAACAATGTTAATAATCAAAACCCTGATTCATAAGCCTACAGTCAACTGTTAATGTCTACGATCAACTGCCGAACTCTGCGATCCACTGATGAAATATTCGATCTACTGTAAAATTAAAACCCTAGCTCCCAACCATACACAGAGAGTGATGTGCATGCAGCTGGAACCCTTCAACCACACAAATGAGCTTCTGTGCCTACGTTTGCAACCGAAATTTACCTGAAGCATGTCTACATTTGGAAATCAAAACCCTAAACACATGTGCAAGCTTCGGACCTTGCAATCTCGGACATGTATCAAACAACCTCCGTGACCCAGCCTAAGACATGTGTGAGCCAAACCCAAAGAAAGAAGAATGATCATAATGATGATGTCCAAATGAGGGTCACTTGACTTGTATTTATATCCATCGCTGGGTGTCCAATTTCTCTTTTGGGTCGACCTGTCCTTTTGTTCACATGTGGCCTTCAATTCAAAAATACACTTTCCCTTGTCCAAATTGTGCAATCCAATAGTCAAAATTGGGCCTCTCGAAAAGAGGAATTTAGTCCCATTATTAGAATTTGTCACTGAGGTATCAAATTAACACTCCCTCTCAGTTAGGGAGAAA
The DNA here is from genome assembly GCA_000404065.3 of Pinus taeda. NCBI lineage: Eukaryota > Viridiplantae > Streptophyta > Pinopsida > Pinales > Pinaceae > Pinus > Pinus taeda. The sequence continues at coordinate 23,762 of APFE030219484.1, forward strand.
TTCGAATCCTGTCATCATATCATGCCCTATCTCAAGTATCTCGTCATCAAATATCGTCATTGTTCATCTCAGTTCATCTCTGCTTATTCATGCTTATCTCTTCATTCTCTTTGCTCGTACGTTGAACACTCTTGAATCTAAAAGAAAAATAATTTGACTTTGGAGGCGAGCCCAAGCTACCACCCTCTATCCATCAGGGTGCCACTGCTACCACCTAGAATCACTGCCAGTGAGGAACCCAATGCTACCACAGAGGAAACATCAAAGAACATATCATCAGGGAGCCTTACTCAACTTGGAACAATATCAGGGGAGCACATCTCAACCCGAAATCCAATGACAATGAGGAACGTCCTATTGGACACTCTCACCTCATGTCCATGAGAGTGGGGAAATTCCTATTAGACACTCTCTCCCCATGTCATCTCGTCGAGAAATAGGCAAGATAAAAATTACCAAGAAAGTATTAAAAATTATAATTTTTAACAAGGTGAGATGTATAATGAAGTAAGTGTTTTGATGCTCATTATGGAATATGGATTGATGCCTATCTGCATTTATCAACGATTTAATTTTTATGACTACCCTAGTTTTGTAAAATTTCATTTACCAACCTTTAAGGGTGTTAAATTTTATAAGGGAAATATTGCTCTTTGCTTTAGATAATTGCATTACTTCATTTGCATATTAAATTCACCCCACAACATCATATCATTATTCAAGTTTACATCATTATTCAACAACATATGCAATTATATAGAAAGAAGAATATCGTCATCAATGCAAAGGAACATAAAGGAACAATAGAAGAAAAACATTCACACATAGAGATACCAGGACTTGTCAGAGACTAGGGAAAAACCCACTACAAGGAAAAGCATTTCAAATTCTTCTTCTTATTAGATTCTTGTTAAATGATTCAACAAAAGAGAGTACAATGATCCATATTGATCCAGGTCTGGGTGTGACAAAGGACCCTTCCAAGACTTGATGTGTTAAATTGCATTTTTTAAAAGAACATTAATGAATACATCCGCATGTTGTAAAGAAGAGGAACATGGCAATCATCAACACATGAAAACATAAGCCGTTGATAACGGAGTTCGTCCAAGAGGGACTACGTCTTTGGGCCCCAGCGTTAAGATGGTGTAGGCCGCTGCATTAAGTGTTGTAAATAGTGATGATGTACATGAGAGGTGATGTAACGACCTGCAGCTCTGCCCGAAGTGCGACCGCGGAGGGCGCGTGGTTGAGGCTGAACAAAGTGCGACTGCGGTTAGTGTGCGAGCTTCCTTGAGTTTGCGATGTTGAGATATAAGCATATTAGGAGGGCACGCTACTTATATGTGTAGTGGCATGGAGTTAACCTTAGGGAGGCCAACCTACATTAGTAAGGGAGCCGACGTAATAGTTATGGCGTTTGAGATTAAGTGTGGGCGTTGGGCAGGTCGGCTGGGCAAGCCGGGACCACGCCCTACACTTGGTATATATGGAAGTGCGTTGGAGGCATTTCTACTATCGATCATTCATCGATCATCTTCTCTAGACGTAGTAATTGGACGTAGTGCGAAGGTATGGGCAGAAGTGCGAGTTGGAGGAGTCGCCGTGCAGGGCTGCACGACGGGTGACCCGGGCGGGCGCCTGTGCAGAGCTGCATGACGGGCGACCCGGGTGAGGGCGTTCGTGCAGGGCTGCATGACGGGCAACCTAGGCAGGCGTGCGGGTGACTGTGAGGGCGTCCGGGTAGACGTGCACGACGGGCGACCGGGTGAGGGCGTCCGTGCAAGCATGCACAACAGGCGACCCAAGTAGGGCGTCCGCCGAACAAAGAGTTGGTCGACATGGTGAGGGTGTGCGGACGGGTGGCCGGGTGTGTGCATGCCATGCACGACGATGCGATGGAGACGAAGGTTGGAACCGGAGGTCGTAGAGTTGGGCAAGCGGTACTATGTGCTGTTTCACACGATTTGGGCGGTTGCCAAGGGTTGGCAAGTGGGACTGCTTGTGGGCAGGTGTACACGGTTTGGGCGTCTGTGGACCAAATGAAGTGCGAACCGGGGAAGACATGTGACAAGGCGAACGACGGGTTGGTGGGTCATGCGACGACCGTGCAGAGGTGCCGACGAGCTGGGCAACCGAGTTTGCCGAAGTTGGAAATTTGGCTAAGTATAAATTTGGGGTTCCCCAAGGACTTAGCCTATACTTTGTAAAAGTGAAGATTGTATAATATATTGATATCGGGAAGACTCATATTGTAGGGAGTTGCCCCTCCCTTTATATTGTTGTGCATTTCTCTTGTATAATGTTGTTGATAATGAATGTGTATGGGTGTTCATTGGTATAAAGGCAAATTAATAATACTTGGTAACGAAAATAAAACTAAGTATGGATTGTTAAGGTGTAGTCTACAATCGTAAGTATTGGTGAAAAGAAAATGGTTGGTAGTCCCGCACCTCGCCTAGCACAATTGGAAGACTACCGTAGGCTTGGGGGCGTGATAGTTGGTATCAAGCTCGTGAAGTGCAGAGGAGATTTGCGGATGAAGTTGATCCCACTGCACTATCGTGACAGTTGGTATTAGAGCAGGCTGATGACTGGGTTGATGATGAAGTGCTGATCCCACTGCACTATCGTGACAGTTGGTATCAGAGCTGATATCCAGGTTGATGATAGTGGAAGCAGGTAATTGCAGGTGAAGGAAGCTAGTTTCACATACAAGTGGAACAAGGGCCGGTTCATGGTTGCAGGGAACTTGGTGAAGCTGGTGAATGGTGAAACAGGTTTAGCAGGGGTGAAGCACTAGTGCTCGGGCCAAGCTGAACGATAAGGCATGTCAGGTTTGGAAGAATGCGAAGGGAATCTCTTGCTTACCTTATACAGGTTGAAGCGGATGAAAGAGGAGAATCCCCAGATTCGAGAGAAGCTTGCAGTCTTGGAAAAGAATGTTGAAGATGAACGTCTTCAACTTTGATGGACAATGGAGCAAGATGAAGGTTCAGATTGTATTGACAAGGAAGAGGAAGCCGTGATAGTTGAAGATGTTGCAGACATGATCATGATGGAGGATGAACTTGAGATTGATCAAGTTGGACTAGGTTCGTGTAGTTTGTGGACATATATGGATGAGGGTACTCTCATGGAAGAACCTCATGATGATGATGTAAGTACTATTGATACTTGTGTTTCACTTGAGCATTTGGTAGATGGACCGTATGCAGGGAAGGGCAAAGCTAGTTTGCCGATGCTAGGGAGCATCTTACCATCGGTGACTATGATGAGACCTTGTATGGAGAAGCAAGGATTGGTGACTGTTGCAGGAATTGTTGGGGTTGTTTGTGACCTTATGGTAGAAGGTACAAAGGGTCATGACAAGGGAGGAACATGATGATCGTTGCGGAGGAATGGGTCATGCTTTAGCCACATGGATAAATGCCTGGCATGACTCATGGACAGATTGAAGGGCACACACTTGGGTGGACTTCTCATGGCCGAGACCAAGAGCAAGTCTTGGTGGAACCTTTAGTGGGGAAGCTATGATGGAGAAACTCATGTGATGATGATATGGTTGGGTGACCGAGTTCACTAGACCGAAGATTGCAGACTTGGGTGAGGATGACCGATTGTTGTGATGGGTCTACTTGGTTGGACTACATGGAAACTTAGTC
>APFE030219488.1:3201-43136 GCA_000404065.3 Pinus taeda
TATTGTTATTACTGTGCCCCATAGGATCCCTCTATTGTTATTTTTGTGGCTTTATATTATTATTGTTAGGTCGGTTGGGTTATATTGTGACTCCTTAGACTCTTATATATAGAAATGAGTTTTTGTCATTTGTATCATCCAAGAATTGTTCATTTATGTAAAGTAAAGGAGGTTGCCCCCTCGAAGAAGATGAATTCTAAGGCGTTGATCTATCTTTTCTATCTTTTCTTGAGTTGGTTTCATAACAGGGGGATTGGAGACCGATGTGAGACAAACACACAGAAGGCATAGTGGAGAACTTTATAAGCGGGGGTGGTAAGTACACTAGAGGAAAAAAGAGCTACAAAGGAGTGATTTAAGTAAGACCAAGTAACATGAGATCCTTCTTGGGAAGGAAAAGAACCATACCACATCCCGACGGAATACCACACTGTGCCTCCACCAAAAATTCCTAGACCAAACAAACCAGAGAAATAGTACTGCAATTATAGCATCACCTGTAAGAAACTAAAAATATAAGTAATACAAACAAACTTAGAGAGGACTAGTTCCCCCTAAAAGAATCCTGGTACTAATCCTCCCAACGAAAATCACAAAAACTAACTACATGTAACCCCATGAATGCTTGAAAACTGCAGATCCCAGCTAGTGATATGGAGTGAGTGATGGAAGGCCAGACTATGAGGACCTGGACCTTCTACAACTGTTAAACCACAATTGCATGTGTCATAAAGAAAATATTCCATAGGCAGCTTGGTAACATAACAATGGCACCAGATAAACACAACTCACCCCAGTTGTTTTAGGAAGACGAGAAAGCCTCAAAAGTTTCTAGATTAATGCTTTGCATTGTCATTACTCATTGGTATGTGTGATTGCATGGGAATAGGTGGTCATAACATCCTCCTATTTAAATCCTTGGGGTGATGATAGGGTGGCAAGTTTCCTCCCCTTCCTCCTTGGCACACTTCCCAACACCCCCATTAGAAACACTAGAGAAATGTTGTTATTGAAGTGATGATAATTTTTTTAAACCTAAAATTTTAATTAAGATAATTTTTGAGGTTATGTATGAAGTAAGGTCAAAATTAAATAAAATAAAAACATAAAATTAATAATTATATTTATAATATAAAATTATAATTAATTATAAATAAAATAAAATAACAATTATAATTATCAATAAAATATTGTAACTAATCAGATTACATAAAACTAAAAATAAAAACATAAAATTAATAATTAAACTAACTTAGATCATCTTAACTCATGATCTATGAGGGGTCAAACCTATTTTCACTTATTTGTATCTCAAGAGATTTGATCCATGTAAATGTTTGATAAATCCGAACTTTCAGTGGTTGATCAATCGGAAATTAAGATAGATCTAAAATAATTTAAGATAATGTCATTTATCCATAATAAAGTAAGTTTAAAACTCTTTAAATTAATTGAAAGCTTTAATTTTATTTTAAGATATAAAAATACAAATTAATAATAATAAAATATTTAGAAAAGAGAAACGCTATACGGTATAAAATTAGTAATCATTTCAAAGTGCATAATTCCATTCGAATAAAAATATCAAGTTGTCTTTAGTGAAAGTTTTTTGTAAGCTTTTCGGGTGGGTTTTAATTTCTCTAAAATCTGAAGGAATTTATTGAAATGGGTAACCCTTGTACAATGGAAGTACCCTAGGAGTTTTTAAGGGTGCTGAATCCATATATACAGTCAAAAAACTAGTTTAAGTAACACAAATCAAAATTTCACCTCAAATTTTTTGACTAAATTCCAATACCAAAAAATTTAAAATATTACACTAGAAACAACCCAATTATTATTTGTGAATTGATTTTACCCCTCCGAAAAAAGAGAAATGACAATCAATAATTAAGGTGCGATGTTCCAGAGAGAACTTATCCAGGTCAGGCATGACACCTTGTACACGTTCACAACAGATTCACACGCATGGGTAAGCATAACATGCATATCAAGTTTTAAGATACTCGATAAATTATGCGTTTTATTGGATGGTTGGGTGTTGATCATACATGTTCGGACCTGCAATAAATTAATTAACTCTTAATTTTTACATTTTATTAATCGCGTATCGTTTATTATTTTTCAATAAACAAAATGTAAAAGTCAATCAGTTTGCATTTGATAATTCGTTAATTACAGCGTGCTTAATATTTACCTAATTAATCTTCTATTTGATGATTTTAATGAAGACATCATCTGATGTCACTCGTTGAAGTGTTTCTCATTTTTTATATTTTTTTCCAATAACGCGGTTCAGTTCCCACACTTATTCATGGGCTGTTCCGTTGTCACTTCATTCATTTAATTGCTGCTGACGATAGACTGTCGTTGCAAACTTTAGTTCGCTTTCTGACATCATGGTCGGTTCAACATTATGGACCTATTAGAAACAGAACCCATGGCCAGATGTTCAGATGTTGTGGGTACCCTTTCACGAATAAGCAAACGCAAAATCTTCTCAACGAAAAAAGAATAGGAGGATGCAGCTCATCCGAGTACCATCCGACTAGAAGGGTCGCTGCTGATTTGTCAAAGTGCTTTGAATATTTTATGTCAAACCTGACCACGTGAGGTGATTTTTTATTTTTATGTTTCGTCTCCTACCCACCCTGCTGCTTGGAATCATCGGTCGACCCCGCTGCTTGGAAGCCTCGGCGATAGTTGGTCCTACTCTAGAGGGCGGTCGACCCCACTGCTCGGCAGCCTGTGTGGAATTGGTCCTGCTCGAGAGGGCGACTTGTATATTTATAGTCCTTTGCATGTTTATAAGGTCAATTGTTCCTTTGTGAGATGAGGGCTGTCGACCCCACTGCTCGGCAGCCTGTGTGGAATTGGTCCTGCTCGAGAGGGCGACTTGTATTTTGATAGTCCTTTGCATGTTTATAAGGTCAATTGTTCCTTTGTGAGACGAGGGCGGTTGACCCCACTGCTCGGCAGCCTATGTAGAATTGGTCCTGCTCGAGAGCCCGAGTTGTATATGGATTGTCCTTTGCATGTTTATAAGGTGAATTGTTTCTTTGTTAGATGTATTGAGTGGTCATCATGGCAATGGAACTGTTTTAAGGAAATTGTTAAATGTTTGATCAAATAGAGTGTTACTGTTGGGAATTGTGACAGTAACAGTTACATTTGAATTTGGTATGGCTAATTTCTCAAATTGTTTTTCTTTCCACTATTTTTTTCCTTTAAAGTTATATTATTAAATATTTGTTTATACTTTAAATAAGAATTCGTTGCTATGAAATCAACATAATGCATTATTTATAGGTATACATGAAAATTCTAAGAAGTTTTGATAACAAAAATACATCCATCAAGTTAACATAGTTTTAATGGAAACAAATGATCAACTACTTAAAATTATTGTTTGTATCTCTTTATCATTTTAACATCATCTTAATAAGAATGGAAGGAAATTTCCCTCATTCAATGAAAAGCATAAAAATATTATTATTAGCGTGGTTTTGACCTTCTTGTCACAATTGAAGAGTTTAACATGAGGAAAGCAATATGGTTGAACCCTTCACCAACTTATGAATAATACTGCAGTTTCTTAGCAAAGGCCTCACACCCCACCCACCAAAGAATGAAAATCCTTTCTAACATACTTTGTGAATCCATGATGCCTCTAAATGCAATATGGTAAATGAATGGATTGGGAGAGGAGTCCCACCCAAAATACGATAGTCCACAATGTTAGAGGTATGCAAAGACGTACCCCTTGTCAAGCAAGGTACAAGTCTCATGAAATACTTTATCATAACCCTTGCAACTAAACATACAATGAAAACGACATATAAATAGTTTACTCCATGACACTTCAATCTAAATACAAAATTCATGATTGAAAGGTCGACAACATGATTGGTTAATTGGAAACCAATGTTGAGGCCATACTGCAGAAGTAGATAAACACTAGCCGCCGTTACTTTTTGTTGATGGGAGCTTGACTAGACCTTCACCTACGTTTGATCTAAATAGAAGTAGAGGGATAAACAAATGACTTCTGCATACTGCAAGGCTAAGTCTATAGCACAAGTGGAGATAGATTCTCTCTATGACTTCAAAATCCTCAACATGATGGTCAAAATTATAGCACTAAGGTTCTAAAACCAATGAGAAATTGTGGAGATAAATCATTCAAACAAAGAAGAATGATTCTCCCTTACATCCTTTAATTTGAGTGGCATGATTAAGATATGAATAGTTTTGGTGGTTTGGGTGCAGGGTGAGTGAACACCCACTCTCTTGAGTTCCGAAGTACTTCTTTCCTGTGACTCAAATGAAAGCAAGGATTCCTAGAATGTGATCATGAGGAATGAAGCATAAGGTAGTGTAAGCTATCCTCCATTAGGGGAATTTTAAGGTATAAAATGAGTCTCCTACGAAAAATAATGAAATGATGGTTCAAATAATAAAATAAGAGTTATGAATTTTTAAAGAAAGTGGCCAAAAAGAAGCTACTTCTTTTATTGTATTTTTAGCTTATCTCCTTGAAGGTTTACTAAAATGTCAAGTGTAAACATCGTTGGATGCATAATTAAATTCCACATCCTATGAATACTCAATATGCATACTTCTGAGTAGACCTACATTGAAAGTAATTGAAAATACATGAAAAATTGTGTTTGAAAATAACTGAAAATACATGAAAAAATTATGTTCAACACACCTTTTTCATGTATTTTCCTTTTTTTCCAAAGTGGATCTACTTTGAAGTATGCAAAGTGGGTACTCGTCACATGTGGAATTTAATTTTATATTAAACGGGTGTCTACACTTGACATTGAGTAAACCTGCAATAAGATCAATGGAAAATACAATTAGAAAAAGTAGTTTTCTTCTTTTCTCTCGAAAATCTTCTCCCTTTGGGACATCCTCATCATGAATCCTATTGGTTCTTTTAAAGTTGATTTTGTTAGTACCCTTTTTGTTTTGAGGCTCATTATTTACCTCAAAATTCGCCTAATGTCATTTATCATCAAGGAAAGAAACCTTAAAGCACAACAAACAAATTATTTTGACTTTCCAATTAGTGCAAGCATCTTATGAAGTTGAAGGAAACATTTTTTTTATCTACTCAATTTTCGGAATCTTTTGGTATTAGGGCAAAGACTTCTCTAATTGTGTGTATCATAATCCAAATATTCTTTATGTGGCAAGATAGGAAGTTTAAAGCATTTGTATTTTGTTATTTTGCTAAGTTCTCTTCGGGATGGATTTCTAAATTTTGTAATGAGTTTCTTGTTATACATATATCCCAGAAAGCCACCTTATCAAGTGACAAGCTAATTAGAAATTAAATAAATTAGTCTTTACGAAGGTTCAAACACTAAACAATATTCTTCTAATATGATAACATCTTGATTTGTTCAAATCTTCACCTGTAAATTATAGTGTACATTCAAAAGGGTGAAATTATTGAGTGAAACTCCACCATCTACTTAAGCACTAGGGGGGATGTCATAAACTATGCATATTAAACCCTTCTTCCTCTCTACCCTCCACAAATTGTTCCAAGTTATCTCAACTCTTGAAAGAAGAGTCCTTCTATCAAGATTTCAATTGTTGTCTTGTGCTTCATTGATCTGAAATAAAAAATGAAGGTTTCTTGTAATGTTTTGCAAGTTAGTTTATGTCTTTTAGGCAATGGATTGTGAATTCAAAAGCACACAAACTAAGTAATTTTTTCATATTTTTAATAGTTAAAATGGACAATAAGCAGCATCAAAACACAACAAATTGATGACGGAGTTCACCCTTCCTGGGCTATGTCTCTGGATCCAACTTCCAATGTTGGCCCTTTATATTATATGCTCAAATGTTCAAATTGCAAAAATAACACTACCATTGCCTCCAAAATGTCCAAAAGCCCCTGTGTAGGCTCTTCTTAAGCTCAAAAAGGCTGAAAAATGTACAAGTTAGGCCTGTTTTTCCATTATGCTTGTTAACTATTCTACAAAAATGCCTTCTCTGCACACTTGGGCACAAATTGGCTCTTTGGCAAACTGGTAAGGCATAGAGTTGGTAACCCACAGGTCTCATGTTCAACCCATGAATTCCGCCACGTTGGGTGTGTTTTGTTGAATCATTAGTTCATTTTTTTTAAAGGTTGAGCCCCTAGCATCAACTTCGTTGCATCTTCTGTCAGTCATATGGAAAAATTGGTGACCGAGGGGCACGGGCCATATCCTAAGTTCCTCCTTGGCCCTGCTTTCAATTTCGTGTGGTTGATATGGCTATGGGTTGGATCGTGGGCAGGGTGCCATGTGCCCCGCCCCTCCATAACCTCCACTAGGGGTTGCATAACATGTGATGTGGCCTCGGGCCATGACCCTTATCACTTAACCATTCACTTAGCCTCTCGACGCCTTTTCCCTTGGTTCCAGAGTTATCACATGACTTGGGGCTAGTTTGGGGCCATAACCGTCAGTGCTTAACTGTTCGCTTAACCTCCCAACACCTTTTCCCTTGGTTCTAGAGCTATCACATGACTTGGGGCTCGGCCGATTAGGCGCGCTTGTCAGCCTAGCCCTCCCACTAATCACCAAATTGCATGAATTTAAATAAAAGTTTGTCACCCATTTTTAAGAAGGAACACTCATGGCACATTAGTAGTGTGTACCATTAGTTTATGGGAGGTTGACAGTTCTAACCCTACAAAGGGTAGGTCGGACAAACCAACCAATTTTGGCCTCATCTGGAGTGCCATGTGGAGCCCTATGATTGGGCGACATGTCACTCCATGATTGGCCCATACCAAAACACCTTCCACCAATAAGACCACACCCTTTTTCCATGTATGACAAGGCAATGTGTTCGGTTCTGACTGGCTCTGTACTGCTCAGTCATCCTGTTGATGTTAGAAACACATCAATGTATGGACTACCATGTGGCATCCTTACACTGCTCAGTCAACCCTACATGTTCACTTTTCTACTATTTTCCAAAAACTTCAGAACACGATAACTTCCTCATACGGTGTCAGATTGAGGCAATTTAATCATTGTTGGAAGTAGAACGATGAAATATACAATTTGGCACTAGTTTTAGGATATTTTGAGCACTTTCATTTTTGGGAATATTTTTTATCCCCTAGATCATTCCTCCCCACTAGAAGCTTTTGGACCACCAAAAGTCTGTTTGTACTCAGCAAGGAAGTGAGGGTACAACTCCCTCACTTTCACGATCTCTATCCACCTTGCTTTACTTGGATTGGTACCTTTTAGCCCCACTCAAAGGTAATCCACATTGCCTCTGCATGAAGTCCTTATCCTCCTATCAAGAATTGAGTCTATTTGCAATTAATTTAAATATTTAGGAGAAAAATATTCTATAGATGGAATCTGAACATTCTCTCCTTGATCATCAATCATTGGAGGCTCATACAACTGCAAATTTTCCACATTCAAAACATAATATATTTGCACGTAAGGTGGAAAATCTAATCAAAAAGCATTGTTACCAATTTTCTCCAAAATTTTGAAAGGAACATATATAATTGCCTTGATATTCTTACCTTCACCTTGTAGTATTTCCTTGTTGGTGTACAACCATGCTTGATCACCTACTTGTAAACCATGATCAACCCGATGCTTATCATGTCTTGCTTTGTGCTTGGATTTTCTTTTCTCCAGATGTTCTTGTACATTTTGATTCACAAGTTTGATTTGTTTAATGAAATGCTTGCCTTTGTGCACTTCACTATGTACATCTACTGCAATATGTTTACCAAAGATGAAATCCAAATGAGACTTTGGAAAATATCCCAAAGAAGCTTCAAATGGAGATATTTGTATAGATGAATGCTTGGCACGATTGTAGGCATGTTCGATGTAATGCAAATGCTCATCCAAAAATTTAGGATGCTTACCACAATATCCTCAAAGGATATGCACTACTATTCTATTCTCTACTTCTGTCTGGTAATCAGTTTGTGGATTAAATTTTGTTCTCTTCTTCAACATTGTGTCCATGAGTTCCCATAAACTTGACCAAATCTTCTTGATAAATGTAGAATCTCAATCAGAAATAGTTGAAGTAGGCAACCCAAAATGAACCCATACAGTTTGGAGGAACATCTTTGCAATCTGTTTAGTTGTAACCTATTTCTTACATGACATCAACACACATATTTTGCTAAAACAATCCACTACAACTTATAAATAATCATGAGCTTTCCTAGACATTGGTAGTCCCCCAAAACTATCCATAGAAATACTTTCTGAAGGACAAGAAGGGATAGGAAGTGGAGTGTACAACCCCGATTTCCCATTTCTTGGCTTGCTAGTAGAACACATATAACATCCTTTAAAATATCTTGATATGGTTTCATTCATGCGAGGAAAATAACAATACCTCTATATTTGAGAAACTATTTTGCCTACACCAAAGTGACCAAGAATTAAAGAAGCGTGTGCTTCCCTTATGAAATTGACTCTTTCACCTTATGGAACACATAACTTGCCAATGTGACATAATAACTTGTTATTAACATGATAATCCAAATCTTCAACATGATTTCCTTGACTCAAAGTTGCATAAGCATCTTTAAAATATTCATCTTGAGCATATTGTTCAATACAACTTTCATGCATGATTGAGTTATGCTTAAGAATAACAGATGCATTAACAATAGGCCTTGATAACATATCTGCAACTTTGTTTTATATACCTTTCTTATACCTGATTACCAAATGAAATTTATGTAGGAATCCCATCCATCTGAAACGCCTAACCTATTATAACTTGGTTTGTAACTGTAAATATTTCAAAGGTTGATGGTCAGTATGAATAATTGTTTCTTTACCCATCAAATAGTGCTTCCATTTCTTCAAGCTTTGTACCAAATCATGCAATTCTTTATCACAAGTTGGATACATAATTACTGCATTAGTAAAGGATTCATAATGGTACCGTATTGGCTTACCATTTTGCACCAAAACTGTTCCATAGCATATTCACTTGCATCAATTTGAATTTCAAATGTTTGCTTCAGATATGGAAGAGCTTGAATTGGTTCTATATTGATTTTCTCTTTCAAAGTGTTGAAGGATTTCTATTGGTTGCCTCCACATTACGATACATGCTTCAAACTTGTCAATGCATGTAATGGTGTTGTAATGAGTGAGAAGTTAGTGATAAATTTTATCCAATATTGGGTTTCTCCCAAAAATCTCCTAGATTTTGTTACATTATTTGGTTTAGGCCAATTCATAATAACATAAAATTTGGATGGGTCAATCTTCAATTCACCTCCTCCTACAATATGACCCAAATAAACCAAAGATGTTTTCCCAAATTCATATTTCAACATATTCAAATACAACTTTTCCTTTTTTAAGACATCTAGAACTTGCTTCACATGCTTGACATGCTCTTCACGAGTCTTACTAAAAGTCATAATATAATCTATGTAGATGATGGAAAAATATGAAAGAATGGTCGTGATATATCATTCATAACTCTCATGAATGTGGTAGGTGCATTGCAGAGTCCAAACAACATAGATAACCATTCAAACAAAACTTGTTTTGTCCTTAAATAATTTTTCCAAATATCATCTTCAACAATCCTTATCTGATGACAACCACTTCTTAAATCTAACTTAGTAAAATAGACAAATTTCTTTAACTGATGTAGCAAATAATCAATGTGAGGAAGAGGATAGCGATTATTTACCGTGATCTTGTTCAGTGCTCGGAAATCCACACACATGCGCCATGTACCATCTTTATTTGGAACCAAAACAATAGGAGACCCACAATGAGATGTGATAGGTCTGATGACCCCTTTGTCAAGAAACTCTTGAATTTTCTTCTTAATTTTTTCATTCTCTAAAGCTGACATTTTACACATGCCAATATTTAGAAGTGGTGAATCCTACTGTAGTTGAATATTATGTTGGATTCCTCTTTTTGGAGGTAACAACTAACGCTTCTGCAACATCCTTTTATAAGTGTTAACAACTTCAACCAATTCATGCTTGAGTTTAGAATCACATTCTATGAAATCTTCAGATTCAACAATATCTTTAGTTGTAATCATCAACAACACAAAATTATTACTAGCATTTACAAGTCGTTTTATCTATCCAACAATAACAAGAAATATGTTCATCTACTTGCAATGTGTTGTAACAATATACTCAAATCCATCTTTAAAATTATGATATTTATTCTCATGATGATAAAATATGGCTTTTTGGTGACACAAGTATGGACTCCCTAAAACAATCTTGCAAATATCAAGTGCTACAACATCAAGCTCTACCTCATATATAAAATTAGTAGTGATGGAAAATTTGAGTTTACATTTTATTGTCACTTGTAATTTGGCATCATCACATACCCAACCCAAACGATAAGGTTTTGTATGAGTTTTATTCTCTAAATTAAGTTTCTTGATAATTGCTTCATACTTAAGATTGACTTGGGATCCACTATCAAATAATGTATCAACCTTTGTATGTTTTATAATGACCCTTATATAGAAAATCCCACTTCTTTATTTATCGTTTTGAGATTCAATAGGCTTACTAAAAGAACTAGAACTTGCGTTGGAAGTTATACCTTTCATTCCCATGGTTGTGATTTTGGTTTCATCACCTGAATCATATCCTAATCTTGTTGATTTGTAGCAACACTCTTTTGCCTCCCCTTGTTATTGAACTTCTTTGGTCTCAATTCTGGATGTATTTTCCAATAGTGGTCTTCATCATGGCCATATTTTGAACAATATTTATAGTTAATTTTCTCTCCCCCTTTCTTGACAATAATATTCTTTTTTCCTTTGCCTTTAAAATTCTCCTTTCCTTTGTCTCTAGATTTAAAAGGTTTCTTGTTGGTCGCTTGAGGAACATCTTGCCTCTTGATTCTAAATGAGTTTCCTGAACACATACTTCATCAAGATTAGTGGGATTAACATAAGTATAGTATGTCTCAAATAACTATGTAATCCATATATATATATATATATATATATTATATATAATATATAATATATATAATATATATATAGATATATATATATATATATATATATAATATATATATATTATAATATATATATATATATTATATAATATATAATTATATAATATATATAAGTTAATGTGTACCTTGTGAAGTCAAATCAACATCCAATATTTAAAGCTCTTCTAAATTCTTGTGTGTAAATTTGGACACTCTGACCTTTAGCTTGTCTAAAATTTTTCCAATCCATAATTTCTTTTTGAGTGTAAGCTAATGGATAAAATCTCCTTCTTAATGCAACTATAAAATCATTCCAAGAAGAGATAATTTTACCAATTTTCTTCAAATCTTCTTGAGTTCTGGCCTCCCACTAGATGATAGCTACACCTTCCAAATGAAGAGAAGCAAGTTGGATCTTTGTGACATCATCATCAAACTTTTGAATCCTTTAGTAAACTTCAACTTGACGAGTTGAATTATCCAAATTTTTAGCATTTACTTCCGCATTGTACATAGACAATTCAAACTTGACACTAAGCTCAATCAAAGGAGACTTAGCATGTCCTTTTGGATATGGAGGAGGAGTAGTTCTATGAGATGAAGGAGGTGAAGAAGGAGGTGAGGATGGAGGTGTAGATGGAAGTGAAGGAGGAGATGAAGGTGGAGGCCTACTTCCATTACCACCATTACGTTTTGGTTGATTATAACTTCCTCCTTGCAACCTTGTTGTCCTCTCCTTGTACAACACTTTCACCATCTCATCCATATCATATAAATCCTTTCTAAAATCTCTCTCATTCTCAGACATAAGTTCTTGTCCTTCTTCATTTGCTATGAATTGTCGATTTTGTGACCTCCTTGAGCTAATTTGAGGGTTTTGTTCTTTAAGTCCTCCTTCTCCTCTTCTCAATTGAGACCTATTAATCATTCAAGAAAAACACTTGCAAATTCTATCAAACCTATTGGAAAGATTGAGAGGTGGGGTGACTCAGTATTCCTTAGAAATAAGCACTTTTAAGTATTTTCAAAGCATTAGTTAATCTTCAACTATTATTAATTTTTATGTAGTAATAATAGTAAATAAAGGAACACATTAGGCATAATAATTTTAGGTGGAAAACCCCCTCCGGGTCAAAAACCAATGAATGATTTCTAATAAATTCTTTAATATTCAGCCCCAACTAAAATGAAAGCAACAACTTCCTAGAATTCTATAAAAGCACTCTTCTTTAGATCCCACTAGAAGGATGCCCCAATGCCCTGATTTCTTTAGTAATCAACTGAATAGATGCCCCAATACCCTAGCGAGCCACAACTCACCCTACCACCACCCTACCACCCTGAAGTGTTCACAAGACCCAACCTGTAGGTGAATTCATACACCTGCCTAATACATCCCTAACACCCTATTATTGACTACAATAAGACAAGACTATGGATTCCCAAACCAGGAACAATAATCCATGATACAATAAGATGTACAATGATTTTCATGTACTTGACCGAATACCCAATCACTGTATGACCTCAAACCCAACCATGACATCATACCTACAGTGATTCCTATACCTCCCAAAACTCCCCCTTCGACTCTAGGAATAATGACTCTTTCACAAATGACTCTTTTACAATATTTACAATGATGACTCTTTTACAACTTTAGAATGATGACTCTTTTACAATGATGAATCTTTTATAAATGACTCTTTTACAACTTTACAATGATGACTCTTGGCCTTAACACTACTTCATGATATCTGGATGGATGTCATGTCTTCAAGGATGTCCTTTTGCAACGATTTCTTTGATTTGATACTTCTGCTCTTGAATTCTTTCTTGATGTTGTATTTGAATCTTGTTCTAGCTACATGCAAAATTTTCCTGGCGAAACCAATCCCAAACAAATCAAAATACCCTTCAACTTAACTCTGCCTGTAAAACACATGTATGTGCATAATAATGAATAAATACAAATTAAAATTACAATGTGTACCTGAGGTGTGCTTGTCACTTTTGTTTTTGATTTGTTGCAGCAGTAGACAAAGGCTCCCACTTTTGATATAGGTTTGGGCTCTATGCAAGACTATATCCAAAACTGACCTAACGATATATACAATACAAACCGATAACAAACCCTAGACTTGTAATGGACCAAGTCCTAAGTACAACAAGAGAGACCATTTTATCAACTATGACAAGGAAAGTAACATGAACTTACAACATCATATATAGATTTAGCAGACTCGGTGTAGCATCAAATGTTTAGTATCAAGAATAAGACATCCAAAAAACTAACTATGACATATAGATACATAGAGATATAATTGAGACCCTGTATATACTTACGTTGCCCTAAAAAAACATATGTTATAGGTGATACTCAAAATTCAAATGTCAAAATTAATCATACATACCTTGTTGTAGGAGTATTACCCTTGATTGTTGATGTGTAGTCCTTAGTGCAGTGATCCTTGAATGCATGTGTTTTGTTTCTTTCTAGGAGCTTGATATTAAATCCGTTGTATCTATGTAATTTCGGATCTCCAGGGTTTGAAATTTTGTCCTGTGGTATCCCTCTGAGTCTTATTTCTAGTCCCATAGGTTGGATCAATATTGGATTCTTCAAGAGAGAGTTATGCCCAATCTCCCACGATGTCCGGATTATAGACTAGTTCAGTAGAGCGAACTTATACAAAGTGGCACGTGTCATTGCTGTGACCTTTGACCCTAAAAATGATACCCAATAAACTAAATTATGTCCTATTTCTATCACTATTTATGAAATTTGAATCCAATTCTTAGAGAGAATGTTATGACGATTTTCCCAACATCACCTATTTTACATGGAATTCAAGAGCTTGCAAAAACCTTGACGTCCTCATATGATATCTCCTAAAATATAGCGAACAAAGATATGAAATTAGGTCACGAGGTTCATCAATATTTTAGCTCAAATGGGTGTTAATTTTAGCTTCTAAAGCTTTGCAGATTTTTTTTTTATAGTGAAAATGCCACAATGACCTGTTTGAAGCCACAAAATCTCTACTAGAAGAGGATATGGGGTTCACTATTTATATGAATGTCTTGGGTTGAGAGGGTCCTCAACAAGTGAACATTATATAGATTTTAGGCAAAAAAAAAAACATATTTAATGATTGCCTATTTAATTACCACAACCAATTATGAGTTCCATGCCACAACCCCATAGAGTCTTAGCCCACTAATTGGGATTGCTAACCTCAAACACGAATATCTTCTCAAACTGCGAAGGATTACGTGGCATGCCATATATCAACAAAAACATCTCGATGAGTAGAATACATCTAGAAGATCCTTGACTCAGAATAGAGTAAATTTTCAAGTCAAAATTCCCATGCAAGATCGGGGTAGCCCTTGGTGTTGCTTGGGTTGAAATCAATGACAACCATTTATCAACAATCTCCCCCTTTGACATTTATGGAAACACAAGTACTCCCCCTACGATCATGAAACCTCTTGCTACTGCCTTATCTCCCCCTTTGTCATCAATGGAAAAGGAAAAATCCCCCTGACAACTTGTCATCTTGCGAACATGTACACCTCCACTCCACCTTTCTACTGAATTTGATAAAAGAAATATTCTAATGAGAACAATGGAGATTCCCAAGATTTTGGTAAGGATTACTCAAATGCTTCACGAGGTAATGGTATGGTAAATATGTCAGCAATTTGTTCCTTTGTGCCAACATATTCAAGCTTGATATTCTTTGTGCCAACACAGAAGATTTCATTTGGTGTTTATCTTGTGATCCTGTAAATTTTCTTCTAGGGTTTTTGCAATAATAGTTGTGCCTATATGAAACTTCACAATCCCTTGCCATATGTCCAAAGTTTTTACATTTGTAAAATTCAGCATCATCTTTCAAATGATCAAATTTGTTGATATTATGTTGAGTTCTGGAATATCCATTTCTGAAGGATCTCCTTTAACTATATTCATTCCAAACATATATGCGACATTCTGCAGCTCTATGTCCAAACCTTCCACATGAATAAAAATTACCATAAAAGATAGGTTGGTACATGGGAGGAATACCTGAGGGGTTACCTATTGGTACCTGGGAGGAATACACCTTGTACAAGTTCACAACACATCACACACATGGGTAAGCATAACATGCATATCAAGTTTTAACATACTTGATAAATTATGCATTTTATTGTATTGTTGGGTGTTGATCATACATATTTGGACCTACAATAAATTAATTAACTTGTAGCTTTTACATTTTATTAATCGCATATCATTTATTATTTTTCAATAAAGAAAATGTAAAAATATATCAGTTTGCATTTGATGATTTGTTAATTACAGTGTGCTTAATATTTACCTAATTAATCTTCTATTCGATGATTTGAATGAAGACATCGTTTGATGCCACTCATTGAAGTGTTTCTCACTTCTTCTTCTTCTTTTTCTCCAATAATGCGGCTTAGTTCCCACACTTATTCATTGGTTGTTCCATTGTCTCTTCATTCATTTAATTACTGCTGACAATAGACTGTCACTGTAAACTTTAGTTTGCTCTCTACTGACATCATGGTAGGATCAACATTATGGACCTATTAAAAACAAAATCCATGGCTAGATGTTGTGGGTACCCTTTCACGAATTAGAAAACACAAAATCTTCTCAACGAAAAAAGAATGGGAGGATGCAACTCATCCAAGTACCATCCGACTAGAAGGGTCACTACTAATTTGTTAAAGTACTTTGAATATTTTATCTAAAACCTGACCACGTGATGTGATTTTTTATTTTTATGTTTAGCCTCCTACCCACCCTGCTGCTCGGAATCATCGGTCAACCTTGCTGCTTGGAAGCCTCCGTGATAGTTGGTCCTACTCTAGAGGGCGATCGATCCCACTGCTCGGCAGCCTGTATTGGTCTTGCTCGAGACGGTGACTTATATATTGATAGTCCTTTGCATGTTTATAAGGTCAATTGTTCCTTTGTTAGATGAGGGCTGTCGACCCCACTGCTCAGAAGCCTATGTGGAATTGGTCCTGATTGAGGGCCAGAGTTGTATATCGATAGTCCTTTGCATGTTTACAAGGTCAATTGTTTCTTTGTTAGATGTATTGAGTGGTCTTCATGGCAATGGAATTGCTTTTCAAATTATGCTTTAAGGAAATTGTTAAATGTTTGATGAAATAGAGTGTTAATGTTGGGAATTGTGACATTAACAGTTAGATTTGATTTTGGTATGGCTAATTCCTCAAATTGTTTTTTCTTCTACTATTTTTTTCTTTAAAGTTATATTATTAAATATTTGTTTACACTTACTTCAAATAAGAGTTTGTTAATTGTGGGTCATGAAATCAACATAATGCATCATTTATAGGGTATACAGGAAAATTCTAACAAGTTTTCATAAAAAAATACATCCGTCAAGCCAACATATCTTTTTTGGAGACAAATGATGAACTAATTAAAATTATTGTTTGTATCTTTTTATCATTTTAATAATAATGGAAGGTAATTTCCCTCCTTCAAAGAAAAGCATAAAACAATATTATTAACATGGTTTTGGCCTTCTTGTGACAATTGAAGATTTTAACATGAGGAAAGCAATATGGATGAACCCTTCGCCAACTTATGAATAATAATACACTTTCTTAGCCAAGGCCTCACACCCCTCCCACCAAAGAATGAAGATCCTTTCTAACATACTGAATCCATGATGCCTCTAAATGCAATATGGTAAATGAATGGATCGGGACTGGGGTCCCACCCAAAATATAATAGTCCACAATGTTAGAGGTATGCAAAGATGTACCCTTATCAAGCAAGGTACAAGTCTCATGAAATACTTTATCATAACCCTTGCAATTGAACATACAATGAAAACAACATATAAATAGTTTACTGCATTACACTTCAGTCTAAATACAAAATTCATGATTGAAAGATCAACAACATCAATGGTTAGTTGGAAACCAATGTTGAGGCCCTACCGCAGAATTAGATACACATCACCCTCTATTATCTTTTGTTTATGGGAGCTTGACTAGACCTTCAACCGAATTTGATCTAAATAGAAGTAGAGGGATAAACACATGACTTCTGCATAATACAAGGCTAACTCTATGGCGCAAGTGGAGATATATTCTCTCTATGTCTTCACAATCCTCAACATGATGGTCAAAATTATAGCACTAAGGCTCTAAAAATAGTGAGAAGTTGTGGAAATAAATCATTCAAACAAAGAAGAATGATTCTTTCTTACATCCTTCAATTTGAGTGGCATGATTAAGATATGAATAGTTTTAGTGGTTTGGTGCAGAGTGAGTGAACAACCACCCCCTCGAGTTCCGAATTATGTTTTTCTTGTGAGTCAAATGAAAGTAAGGATTCGTAGAATGTGATCATGAGGAATGAAGCATAAGGTAGTGTAAGCAATCTTCCATTAGGGGAATTTTGAGGTCTAAAATAGGTCTCTTAAGAAAAATAATGAAATGATAGTTCAAATATTAAAATAAGGGTTATGAAGTTTTAAGGAAAGTGACAAAAAGAAGCTACTTCTTTTATTGTATTTTTAGCTTATCTCCTTGAAGGTTTACTAAAATGTCAAGTGTATACATTGTTGGATGCATAATTAAATTCCACATCCTACGATTACTCACTATGCATACTTCAAAGTAGACCTACATTGAAAGTAATTGAAAATACATGAAAAATTGTGTTCGAAAATAACTGAAAATACAGAAAAAATTATGTTCAACACACTTTTTTCATGTAATTTCCATTTTTTTCAAAGTGGATCTACTTAGAAGTATGCAAAGTGGGTAGTCATCAGATGTGGAATTTAATTCTATATTAAATGGGTATCTACACTTGACATTTGAGTAAACCTACAAGGAGATAAGGCAAAAATACAATTAAAAAAAGTAGCTTTCTTCTTTTCTCTCCAAAATCTCCTCCCCTTGGGACATCCTCATCTTGAATCCTAATGGTTCTTTTAAAGTTGATTTTGTTCGTACCCTTTTTGTTTTGAGGCTCATTATTTACCTCAAAATTCACCTAATGTCATTTATCATCAAGGGAATAAACCTTGAAAAACAACCAAGAAAGTATTTTGACTTTCCAATTAGTGCAAGCATCTTTTGAAGTTGAAGGAAGCATTTCTTATCTACTCAATTTTCGTAATATTTTGGTATTAGGCCAAAGCTTCTCTAGATGGGTGTATCATAACCCAAATATTCTTTATGTGGTAAGACACGAAATTTAAAGCAATTGTATTTTATTATTTTGCTAAGTTCTCTTTGGGATGGATTTCTAAATTTTGTAATGAGTTTCTTGTTAAACATATATCCTGGAAATCCACCTTATAAAGTGACAAGCTCATTAGAAATTAAATAAATTAGTCTTTACGAAGGTATAAACACTAAACAATATTCTTCTTGTTGGGTTGTGTTATATTCTTTCCACGACTAGCCCATGTAGTCAAACGGAGGGTTAGAGGGGGGCCGAAGCGCCCCCTTCATTGTGTTCATTGTGTAGTGGGGTGGTTACAGGGGGTTTAGGGGTGTAGGTAACCCCCCTCTATGGGGTCCTGGGCAACACCTTAGAAAATTTTGTTTTTGGACCCTATGTTAGGTTGGGCGGACCTATCTATGGTTTTGTGCATGATTTTCGCACATGGTTTTGGACGCGATGGTTTTCAGTCCATGGTTTTGGACACGATGGTTTTTAGTCCATGGTATTGGATTCTTCGGCATGCATAAATATGTGTTATAACATTGAAAGGAAAATAATGAAAAATCAAGCTGGTAGTCCCAATTTTTGGATCCAGGGGAAAATCTTTGTGTATATGTGTTTTATGTGTTATGCTCTCGCATTGTTTATTTTCTATGTTTTAGAATTCGTATGCAGGTAATTTTTGTATAGGATTAAAAACTAAATTTGGTATCAGAGCTGTTTTTTGCTTTAAGGGGACTCCTTTGTTCCTGAGGGGTTTCGCTCAGGCCTGTGATAGACCCTGTTCAAAAGGAGATCTACGAGATCGATTCTAGTGGTGAACGAAGATGGAGAGTAGTGGAAAGATAGAGATTGAGAAATTTAATGGTCAAAGTTTTGAGTTGTGGAAACTCAAGATGGAGGATCTGTTGGTGGATAAAGATCAGTGGATCGCAGTAGATCTAGGTACTAAACCAATGGGAGTGTTCGATGAAGAATGGAAGAAGTTGGATCGGAAGGAAAAGAGCATAATACAATTGTGTGTCTTAGATTTAGTATTGTTGAATGTATCAAGGGAAGCTACAGTGAAGGCTTTGTGGGACACATTAGTGAATTTGTACCAATCCAAGTCTCTGGTGAATAAACTGTTCCTACGGAAAACGTTGTATAACCTGAGGATGAAAGATGGAGACTCGGTGACAGAGCACCTAAACACATTTAATATTGTGGTAAGTCAGTTATTATTTGTTGATATTAAAATTTCAGATCAAGATAAGTGCATTGGTTTGTTGTGTACTCTACCAGATTCATGGGATAGTCCCATTTTTGCAATACGTAACAATGCAACTGCCTTGCAGTTTGATGAAATAGTGTCATGCTTGCTGACGGAGGAAATGAGGTGAAAAATTATGGAGAGCTAGAATAGTGATGCCTTGTTTATACTAGGATGATCCCAAAACAGAAACAAAAATAAGTCATTAAGTGGGGGGTCTAAATCTAGAGGGAGATCTAAATCTCCAGGAAAACCTGTAAAGGTAGTGTGCTAGAAATGAAGAAAGGAAGGGCACTACAAAAGGGATTGTAAATCTAAAGATCCTGATAAAGGAAAGGGATCTGATGATGCTCCTTCTGTAGAGGCGAAAACCACATCAGATGAAGGTGGGGATGTGTACTTGGCTTCTTCAAGTACACATGTAGATCATGAGGCATGGTTGATTGACTTAAGTGCATCCTTTCACTTTACTCCCCATAGAGAGTGGTTCTGCAAGTATGATAAATTATGATTGTGGTGATGTATTCTTGGGGGATGATAGGAAGGTTAGAATAATTGGTTGCAAAAAAGTAAAGTTGAAGTTGCAAGGCAGAAGGGTTAGAAAATTTCTGGGTGTTCTGTATATTCCTGCATTAGCCAAAAATATGGTTTCTGTAAGCAAGCTAGATGATGCAGGTGTAAAAATAGTGTTCAAGAAGGATACCTACAAGAAGGTTTGGGGAGCACTGGTATTGATGCAGGGAGTTTAGATTGGAACTCTACACAAGCTGCAAGGTAGCACTGTTGTTGATCGGTGCAACAACTCTATGGTTCCTGAAAGTGGAGCAAAAAATATAGTGGTCTCTGGAGAGAAGACCATGCTGTGGCATCAAAGGCTTGGACATATATGAGAGAAGGGCCTTTGAATACTTCATGGTAAAGGTATGGTAGAGGGTATGAGTAATAGCTCTTTGGATTTTGATTTTTGTGAAAATTGTGTATATGGGAAGTAGAATCGGGTGAGTTTCCCCTCTGGTGGTAAGAGGGTGAAACATATATTAGAACTTGTGCACAGTGATGTGTTTGGACCTTTGAAGGTTCCATCACTCGGTAAGTCTATGTACTATGTATCATTTATAGATGAATTCTCAAGGAATACATGGATATATTTCCTTAAGAAGAAATTTTAAGTCTTTGACAGGTTTAAAGAATTTAAGGCTCTGGTGGAAAACCAGACAGAGAAGGAGATAAAGGTGTTGAGGATAGATAATGGTGGAGAGTTTTGCATTAAGGAATTTGAGGAATTCTGTAAGAAGTGAGGTATAACATGACATAATAATAATCCATACACACTTGAGAAAAATGGAGTTGCAGAAAGAATGAATAAGACATTGATGGAAAGGGCAAGAAGCATGCTCAATGGTGTCGATTTAGGACAAGAATTTTGGGCAGAGGTGGTGGAGACAGTATGTTACCTGGTCAATAGATCACCTTCATCAACATTGGAGGATGACTCCACCAGAGGTATGGACTGGTATGAAACCCTCTCTTCCACATCTGAGGGTATTTGGATGTGATGCATATGTATATGTTCCAAAGGAGAAAAGAACCAAGTTGGATAGTAAATCTAAAATGTGCATATTTATTGGGTATAACGATGGTTTAAAGGGTTATAAGCTTTGGAACCCAGTAACAAGGAAGGTTGTGTACAACCAAGATGTGGTGTTCAGAGAGTTAAAAGATGTTATTAAACATGAAGACCAACCAAAGGAACCAGAGAGGATAGAGTTTGAGCTGAAGGAGGAAGAATCAGACTTTACAACAGAGGAGGAATCAGAAGATAAAGAACCACAAACTCTGGGTGTGAAAAGATCAGTTTGAGAAAGAAGGCAGCTAGAAAGGTATAGTCCAGAGGCTTTCTGTTCAAATTTTGCTTTAACTATTACTAACGATGATCCCATAATTATGAAGGAAGTAGTAGATTCAAAGGATGGAAAACTCTGGAAAGGGGCCATGGTTGATGAAATGACATCTTCTCACAAAAATGAGGCTTGGGATCTAGTGGAGTTGACGGCTAAAAGAAAACCCATTGGTAGCAAATGGGTGTTCAAGAAGAAGACAAATGCAGAAGGAAAGGTGGAGAAATACAAAGCTCGATTGGTAGCAAAAGGTTATTCACAGGTGCCGGGAATTTATTTTGGTGATATTTTTTCTCTCGTTTCCAAGATAACTTCTATTAGATTACTTTTATCTGTTGTTGTTGCTTTTAATTTTGAGGTAGAACAAATGGATGTGAAGACAACATTTATTCATGGGGATTTGGAAGAGGAAATCTACATGAAGAAACATGAAGGCTTTGTGGTAAAGGGTAAGAAAGAATTGGCATGCAGGTTAATGAAGTCTCTGTATGGGTTAAAACAGTCACCAAGGATGTGGTATCAGAAATTTGATACATTTATATGGGGACTTGGCTTCACCAGAAGTAAAGTAGATCACTGTGTGTATTTTAAATTAATTGGTGACCGTGTTATCTATTTGGTCTTGTATGTGGATGATATGTTGCTAGTTGGAAATGACAAAGAAATTATCCAGGATTTGAAGACCCAATTTTTCTCCAAATTTGACATGAAAGATCTTAGTGCTGCAAACTATATTTTGGGCATGGAAATTAAAATAGATCAGGCAAATAGGAAGCTTTGGTTAAGCCAGAGGAAGTATGTTGAGACAATATTGCAGAGGTTTAATATGCAGGATAGTAAGCTGATGAAGGTTCCTATTCCTGTAGGTGTGAAGTTATCTGCTAAACAATGTCCCAAGGTACAAGAAGAGGAAGAGGACATGTCCCGTGTTCCATATGCAATTGCATTCGGTAGCCCGATGTATGCAATGGTCTGTACTAGACCAGACATTGCACATGCAGTGGGAGTATTGAGCAGGTTTATGTCAAAACCAGGGAAGGAGCACTGGACAACAGTGAAGCAAGTTTTAAGGTATTTGTGTGGCACTAGTGATTATGGTTTGTGCTACCAAGGAGGATTAGGATTTGAAAAAGTGGTGGATATTCATGGCTTTGTTGATGTAGACTGGGTTGGAGATCTGGATTAGAGAAGATCTACAAGTGGGTATGTGTTTAACCTATTTGGAGGTGCAGTCAGTGGGATGAGTAAGAAACAATCTGTAGTGGCACTATCAACTATAGAGGCAGAATACATGGCATCCATTACATGCAAGCAAGGAATCAGTTTGGTTGTAGAGATTGTGTTCAAGTATGGGGTTAGTACAGGGAGCTATAAGGATAGACTGTGACAGCCAAAGTGAAATTTTCTTGGCAAAGAACCCTGCATATCATTCAAAGACAAAGCACATTGATGTTCAGTATCACTTTGTGAGGGATATGATAGAAGACAAAAAGGTGTTGCTGGTAAAGGTGGACACTTTGAAGAATATTGCAGATGCATTGAAAAAATATGTGAGGTTTGGGAAGTTCTCTTGGTGTAGAGAAACAATGGGTGTTGTAGGGTTGGATAAATGACTAAGCTCTCTTGTGGCCCCCTGTGGAAAGAAAACAACAACTGTGAGAATGTTGGGTTGTGTTGTTATCTTTCCATGACTACCCCACATAGTTAACCAGACAGTTAGAGGGAGGGGCAGAGCCCCCCCTTTGTTGCATCGATTGCACAACAGGGTGATCATAGGGGGTTTGAGAGTTGTAGGTAACCCCTCTCTATGGGGTCCAAGGAAGCGCCCTGGAAAATTTTGTTTTTGGACCTTGTGTTAGGTTGGCTTGACCTACCTATGGTTTTGTGGATGATTTCCGCACATGGTTTTGGACGCAATGGTTTTTGGTCCATAGTATTGGATGCTTTGGCATGTATAAATATGTATTATAAAATTGAAAGGAAAATAATGAAAAATCAAGCTGGTAGTCTTGGTTTTCGGATTGAGGGGAAAATCTCTGTGTATATGTGTTTTATGTGTTATGCTATTGCATTGTTTATTTTTTGCGTTTAAGAATTCGAATGCAGGTAATTTCTGTATGGGGTTAAAACCTACACTTCTAATATGATAACATCTTGATTTATTCAAATCTTCACCTGTAAATTATAATCCACATTCAAAAGGGTGAAATTATTGAGGAGTGAAACTCCACCATCTACTTAAGTACTAGGGGGAATGTCGTAAACTATGCATATTAAACCATTATTCCTCTCTACCCTCCACAACTTGTTCCAGGTTTGATCCAGGTAGATGTTGGTGGCCACCCACCTATCCCATTTGGACCCCCACAATTGTCTCTTTCAGCTTTTTCAGTTTCCTAAATTGTAGCACAGTTTACTATTTTTAGCAGTTTTTCGGGTCCTGAACTTCTGGAGCCGTTTTGAGGCCCTAAACGATGTTTTTTGGGAAATCTGGGGGCAACATGGGTCCATGGACCGATTTTCCCTTACCAAAGTGGTATTTCTCGGATAGATCTTTTTAACGAGCTATCATACGCGTCAAACGAAGATCGTATGCCAAAGTTACGACCCCGGGAAATTGATGTACCAATTTACCCAAAACGGGGCCCACAATTTGTCGTTTCATCTTCTAGGGGTAGGTTTTGGAATGTGAAGGGTTTTCCATTGTTTCTCAACAATAAATAGGCCTTCGAGCCTCATTGTAACACAGTTGGGAATAGTTCAGAGGCATGTAGTCACCACATCTCTCTCAGAGATAAGCTACCAACGCCCTAGCTGGTATATTTCCATTTCTGATTGTAAGCATATTTCAGTATTTTCCATTAATGAAATGAAGTATTATTTCCGCTGCATATTTGTGTATATGGTTATCTCTGTAATTTGTTGCGTTCCTGTTTAAATCCGGATCAGTGCTATCAGAGCGGTCTGCTTTTTCTCGGTTTTTCTTTGCATGTCCCCAACGAGGTCAGGATATAAGGAGTTAGGGCTTGAACTGGTCGAACCTTTGCAAGAACAGCCTCGCAAATCCTATCAAAATCCTATCAAAATCTTGCTCGAAGAAGCCCTCGAGCGGCAAAGGAACGCGATGATGGATAGCTTTGTGCAGATCCTTCAGCGGCTACCTAGAGGTGACGCATCGGCTTCCAGCAGCTACTCTGGAAACGCCATGCCCTTTGGTACAAGTTAATTTTGAAATCCCCATCTTCGAGGGTAAAATAGACGCAGATGCCGTAGATAAATGGTTA
Source organism: Pinus taeda (assembly GCA_000404065.3). Lineage (NCBI taxonomy): Eukaryota > Viridiplantae > Streptophyta > Pinopsida > Pinales > Pinaceae > Pinus > Pinus taeda. The sequence goes on from APFE030219488.1 coordinate 27,891, forward strand.
AATCTGCTAGATGGGTATTTCTCTGTTCATGAATTTTGAAGTCGGGAAAAGATTGTTTTCGCTCTTCTCAAAGCAGCCCCCCACGTCAAGGACTGGTGGGAAACCTACTGCGAGCAGAAGGATGAAAGCACAGGCTCACTGTTTTCGGCCGCACCCACTTGGAATGACTTCCGAGATGCCATCAAGGAGCAGTACTACCCTGTCAAAAGCTATGAGGACAAATACATCAAATGGACCACACTGCGGCAGGGACGAGATCAAGATGTGCCAGAGTTCACAAACATTTTTCATACCTTTCGCACACAGCTGGGTATCAAAGATTCTGAGCTGCATCTGGTACTCAAATACCTTGGCTGCCTACACCGATACATCCAGGAAGAGATGGAGTTCTTGAACATCTCCTTACTTGGCACAACATACCGATACACTGTCAAAATCGAGAAAAAGTTCAAACAAAAGAAGCGAGACTTTGGATCTTCTAATCCGAAGCCCAAAGGACAAAGCCAAGGCGGGGTGACCCAAGACAACCCGTCGAAGCCGACTCCAGGGTTACAAAGCCCTCATGACTCCTCAACGCCTTCTTCCATACATGGAACTAAACTCAATGCACAACTCTGTCTCCTCACAGCTCACCTGAGCTCTGATACCATTTCAGAGAACAAAATCCACGCAAAAACTTGATCGGTTCATTACTAATCATGGCAATTTATACACATTTCTAGCTACGGATGAACAATTATTGCGCCGGATTAGCCGACTATTGAACAGTGATCGGCGTCGTCTGAACAATGAGTGTCACCATTCGTGATTAATACCTGACAGTCATGTCAGTAAAAGTTTTAATAGTAAGAAGGCTCATATCAAAGAAACTAAATTCCATTCTCGGTTTGGCTAATGCAAATTGCGATAAACATAAACCCTCGTTCATGAAACACCTTTACATAATATATTGAAGGTAAATACTCATTCAATACCAGTACAAGAGGTAAACCAAAGAAATAATAAAAGAAAGGGTAACCTTGGAGTTAAGTGTAGACGAATGCTCTATACATTTACAAACCTATTAGGTGCAAAACTTAGAATTGTTTTACCCTGAAGTCAGGATTTCAGGAGAAATCAAAAGATCATTGCTACCAAGAATCCAAAAGGAACCCTATCCAGAAATATGAATAAGCACCAAATAACCATGTTATGCCTATGGCAGACCCTAACCCAACCCTATCCCAATACGTTTTGGGTATTAACAACCTTTATAAATATAAGTAATCTTAAAAAGGCTTGTAGCGGAAGCAATTAAAAGACTAGAACTCAGAGGCAGATCTTCGAAGTAAAGAGAAGAGTAATATGGTGAACCTGGAAGAGAAGACTAGTGCGCAAGGACATTATGCTAGATCTTTCCATCCCATAGACATAAGCCAAGCATATAAACAAGAAGGGGAGTGAAACCCTAAGCTGTGCCAGTGCTTGCATTTAAACAGGGAAGGAAATTAAACCCTTGAGAAAATTAAGTATTGTAAGAAAAGTGGCGAAAAACATATACGAGAAATCCTATAGTAGTTACCCGGAGGAGCCCAACACCAAGATTCTATGCTGTAAGCAAACCAAGAAATTGCTTATTAGTAGATGGGTCGCTACTAACCTTGTCTGGTAATAGCTTTGCAATTGAAATAAAGCCATCATAATAAAATTATTCTTCCTTACTTGGAAACAAAAAAAATTCTTTTGGGCTGAAAGGCACGAAGAGGCATGCTCACCATCACGATGATCGAACCTGCGTTTTCAGTGAAAGAAATTTAGTAACCATGAGGGATTTTTTGGAACTAAGCATAAAAAATAAAAGGCCGAGAATAAACTTTGGCTCACGTGAAGGAAAGGACGAGAGAGAGATTGCATACCGACGAGGGTTTGGTGCAGATCCCTCCCAACAAACAATGATGTGCAAATGACCAACGGAACAAAGAGAAAAACCAGGGAGTTACCCTTAACCAATTAAAGAAACAACATAGCGGTTGGATGTAAACCCTAACAAATCAACGGTGGGATCTCTTCTAGTTGTGTAATCGCCAGAATTTGAGAAAGTTTGATGAACCTGGGTGTGAGCATATATAGGTACCTCAGGCCGATCTATTGTCAGTGTGGTGCATAATTTGACACAACAAAAGCATGAATTTAATCAATGGTCTCTCCTTTCGCCAAGTCATCGCACATGCAGTGAGATATGAATCAACTCTTATATAAATATGTATATAAACTTTACATATACGAACCATGAACCATCCAAGTGGACATTAGAACATAAAAACATTAGTTATTTACTCCATGTAATTATAAAATAACGAAAGTGATTGTAATGAGTGTTACTCTATTTATTATCACAATGTAATGTTATAATAACCTTTTAATCCTATTTTTCCATGGTGTTGGCAATTCTTGTATAAAGCGAGTAAAATTTTTTAGCGTATGGTAGTGGCTGTTACATAATTAGATAGATAAACCTACATCAAATTCAAGGGAATGCTAAAGAAATTTTAGATTTCATATTTCTCCGATTGTAATCATGTTTCAAAAAGTTTTCCGGATGCATCACATAATGTTAGTTAGATAATCGACTTTTTGAACCCCCAACTGTGGTTCATCCCGAAGATGAACCAGATTTGGGGGTTCGAAACGTCGATTATATAAGTAATATTATGCGATGTATCCGGAAAACTATTTGAAATAAGATAAAGAAATTATCTCTACCACTATTGAAAATAATGAATGGTGGCAATAGTAACCTCCCTCATCGTTGTCGTTGTCAGATGCACTACTCCACCATAACCTTTTTTTACTATTCATAAATAGAGGAATGCACACATGCTTAGGAACAAGTGGGCATTATTAATGCATGCATATTCCATGAACATGCATGTATTATTTTGAAATTTGACAGGGGGAACTACTTGGCAAGTATACATGGTAGTTTGGAGGCATGGGGCTAATTTAAAACTATTTGGCAAGTCTACATGGTATTTTGGAGGGCATGGTGCTAATTCAAAAAGAACGTGTGTGATTTTAAGAATGCATATGCATTATTCCATGAGTGCATGAGTGAGCTCCCACCCCCTTGCTCTCTGGTTGCCCCATTTTTTACATCTACTTTGTGCAAAGGCCCATATGTCAGTTAAACCATTACTTCTACTACTAGTGGTTTTCAAGAAAGAAAGGCCACATAATCTACTATTTCTACTGTGAATCCACAAATAATAGATCCTACACCTTCTTATCATCTAAGTCAAGATACTTCACCATTTGCGTGATACCAACATTCAATGTATCATTATTCTTATTGACATGGTTTTCGTTATAAATCACCAATTAATGAGCATAGACAAAGACATTTTGTATTGTTACTCATTACCATGGTTAATTGTGAATGGGTTGATGATTGTTCATGGTGGCATTTGCTCCCTTTATTGGTTTCACCTCATTAGGGGAATTTAGAAGTAGAAAATGAGCCTCTAGACAAAAAAGTATTAACAAAATCAACTTTAAAAGAAACACATTTTTCATGTATTTTCAACTTGTCCAATATGAAAATATGTAGAGTGAGTATTTAATTCTGCATCCAAGAAATATCTACTTGGCACTTGATTAAATATGTAAAGAAATAAATAGAAAATATAATTAATAAAAATTATTTCTCTTGTTTAAAAGAATTCATAAGTTTTATTTTACTATTAAAAAAAAAAATTCAGTGTCAATTTAAAATTCCGTTATGATACAATAATCATTACTCATTTTCAATGATCAAGCTAATTATAATAATAATGTCTTATGACAACATCATGTTCATGTTGTTATATTGAGAAAAAATGCTTTTATAATAGAAAAAAGCGTTCATGTTCATGTTGTTATAAGAGAAAAATGTTTTCATAATAAAGGAAAAAATATTTATTATAATAATATTTGACAACTTCTTTTAATCCATCCTTAAAATATTTTTTTATTATCCTTCACAATTCACCCTTCGTGACATTTTCATCTAATCACTTTCAACCGTGCCATATATTATAATCATTATCCATTTTTTAAAATTATTTATTATTAAAAGCGTCATTTAACTCAACTCTTTTCTAATCCATACATAGAGCAAGTTGTTGGTTGCAATAAATGACTTTTTTCGCAATAACTTCCGTAGGAAAGACAGACCTTAATCCGGAATATCCGGGAGAGACACCTGAAGCATCTCAGGTGCTTCAACCCTCAATCCTGTTTGCGGTAGCTAGTGGTCCAATATGGTAGAATATTTTCTAACTTTCTTTCTGAAATAAAATAACAAACAATACGTGTCATTATAATCTCCGTTGGACTGGATCGAGAGTGGTGGATAGTGGTCCCATATGGTAGAATATTCTGACATAAAATAACAAATGATAACGTGTCATTATAAACTCCGTTGGGGGAGTAGTTGGCTCAAAAATTTGAATCCGACGATTAGACAAACTTTTACGCGCTTTTTCTGCATTTGGACGTTGTAAAAAGCTAGGCTGTGGCTTTACATTATGTTATGTTTCTTTGCCTGCGGAGGCCGTATCATTCTCTTCTCTTCTTTAATGTAGCTTGTCGGATTCTTTGCGTGATTTATGTGTTTGAGTTTGGTTTGCTTGCTTGTGTGTGGAAGTTAATGTATGCTGTGCTTGTGAGTTCTTGCGTTGTTGTCTCCGTTATGTATATGTTTTTATTTGTGAGTAATCGTTGCTGATGAAGAAGGGAAATGGTGGCGTCAATAATTAGTTTGCAGCTCGCAAGAAGATTGGTTGTGGATATCCCTTTCATTTAGTTTCAGGTATGTAAATTTTAATCTCAAATGAATTTTTAGTGTGGTCGGTTTAGCTACTTCTTTCTTGAAGTGTATTTCCTATGATTTGCTTTCCAATGGAACAATTTATTTCCTATGATTTGCTCTTGCTTTCCGATGGAACAATTTATTTCCGGATGAATATTTCTCAAGTTTTTTTTCGATGAGTGGCTAGGTTTACAAATTTATGAAAATATCTGCGTCTTCAAACAAATAGAATAGATTTATGAAATCATGTGCCTCTTCAAACAAATAGAATAGAATTGAAAGTTCAGGAACCTTTACAAACCAGCTTGGAGAAAGAATGTGAGGAATGTTTATTGATAGCATTGTCTTCAACAGGTAACTGGTACAGAAAACGTGCATGCAACTAATTTTTCATTTTAGGCTATTTTACTGATGCCTTTTTCACTTTCATATTGAAATTAATTAATCTAATTTTATCCTTTCACAGGGCCATTTTGGTTGAAAGTGGATCTGAAGAGCATTTTGCACATTTATGAATTCATGTCTCTTTTAATAGAGCTTGGAGTTGGGAATATATTGAGTGCATGTTGTCTGTTCTAATTTTATATATTGATTAAGTTATGGTTGCAAAATTAAAAGTAAAGACAAATTGGAAGTGTTTATTGAAAGCATTTTTTACTTAAATATTAGGCACACAATTTTCATTAACACAAAAATCAGTTTTCATTTCGAGGTTTCTTTTGATTTCATTTAATTCTATTTTGTACGCAGTAGTTTATGGCCATTTTTCTTCCGGCAAAAGAAGCTAAATGGAAAAGATGTGGCTCAGGGTCGCTGTAACTTGTAATTATTCTAATCCAGATCCTTTTCTTGAGTAGATCTTGTTTATTTGATAATGCAGCGGAATTTCACTTTATAGATTTTATCAAATTCGGAAAGATTTCATTTCTTTCCTGGAATGGAATGCTAGGGTTATCGACTATCAAATTCAAATTTATTTTGATGATGGAGCCGGAATTGTGTCTTTATCCGGAATTGAAATTATAATGGACTGTAAGTGCTTTAATTATTTAGCGAATTTTTTCATTCTTTGCAGTGTATGCAGGGATATAAATCTAAACGCTCATTCTTTGCAGTGTATCCAGAGATAGAAATCTAAACCGTGTAGATTTTATGAAATTCGAAGAGATTCCATTTATTTCATGGAATGGAATGCTAGGGTTATCGACTATCGAATTCAAATTTATTTTGATGATAGAGCCGAAATTTTATCTTTATGCGGAATTGAAATTATAATGGACTGTAAGTGCTTTAATTATTTAGCGAATTTTTTCATTCTTTGCAGTGTATGCAGGGATAGAAATCTAGATCGTGTAGGTTTTATGAAATTCGAAGATATTCCATTTCTTTCCTGGAATGGGATGCTAGGGTTATCGACTATCAAATTCAAACTTATTTTGATGATAGAGCCGAAATTGTATCTTTATCCGGAATTGAAGTTATAATGGACTGTAAGTGCTTTAATTATTACCGACTTTTTTCATTGTTGGCCGTGTATGCAGGGATAGATCAAAGTCAATATAACTACATATATACAGTAGGGAATTACAAAATGTACAGTGGATTGGATTAACAATATACACTTTAACACAGGTATAAGCAATGTAGTTTTCCTACGTGGCACGGAGATCAATATAGCCCCGGTAGTTTAGAATAAAAATAAACGTTTAAACTTCGTGACACGAGATTGATTCCAATTACAGTCGAATGATGTATCTTGATATGTATTTTGGTTTCATACTCCGCGGGAAAGGTGAGACGTGCCATATTTTCGAGAATAACTGGGAGGACAGATATCGATATTTGGTTTGTATGTCAATAACAACAGTTACCAAGTATTATTCTTAACTTTTAGAACTTCTATACAAATAAGGCAACCAATATTTATTGTGTTATTGAAATATTAATATGCCGGGTTGTATATGTCTATGATTGAATTTAAGTATATTATCTAGCGGTAGACATTAATAAGTTATATGGTGATATCCTCTAAGAAATGCATAGGTCGATTTAGGTTTCCATGCATAAATAGATTTAAAGTTTCAAGTTTTTAAATTTAAATATATTATTTAACATTTCCATTTATTAATAAGAAAGTTTTAAATTTAAATATATTATTTAAAGTTTTCCTTTATTAATAAGAAAGTTTTTAAATTAAAAATATTATAGTAATGCAAAATTTAAAAATAATTTTAGTAAAATACATATGAATTTTTGTTTATTTTCTGTAGAGTAAATAGTGACAATGTGTTTTGTTAAAATTATGGCTTAGACCAGAAAAATTTACTAGTGATTTTAGTGGCTTAAATATCCAATCATCTTAAAGCTCACATAATTTAACAAAACAAAATAATAAGTAAATATAAATTTTATAATTATCATAAAATAATAAATCATTTTAACTCATTCAAATAGAAAAGATGATTATGTAAAGTACAAATGTTAATACTACGATTAAATTGGATATTATTAATGGTGTTAATGTAATTTTATCTACAAAATATATGTGGTTATTTAAAATTTAAATACATGACGTCTCGATGAAACCAAGATTGCACCTCGAATAGAAGAGAAGCATCCGATCGGGCAAAGAAGATGTGATATTATAATAATAAGAAGTTGTATATTTGTTAATATTTGCTTTCCTATAATTTACTATTTAAAAAATTAAATCATTAAAAAATAATATAATATTATTAATTTATAAAAATAAAAATAATTAATATATATATATATATATATATATATATATATATATAATTTTTAAAATTTTATAATTTGCTGATAAATATATTTTAAATGTATGTATCATAAGTAATAAATATTGATTATTTAAACAATAATAAGAGCTAATGACAAATTTAAACAATAATTAAGAGTTAATGACAATTTTAGAGAAGTTATTTATAAGATATGTTGTTAACTATATTATAAATAAAAATTGTGTGGCCCTTTTATATAAGATAATTGAATACAAAAATTCTCTCCCTCAAAGATACTATTATTATTATTTATATATATCACAAGAAGATAGATTTATTGAAATCTAATTCATTTCATTTAGTTTCAAGGACACCAATCTTGTTAACTAGTTATTTTAAACAATACCTTCGTAGCTATTGTTCAAATATTGTGATAATCAATCTTATGATTACAATGAACCAATTCAGCTATATAAATTAAATAGTTGGTAAATGCTTAAAAACCCTTATTCCATAATACATTTCACATTGTTAAAAAAAATAGGCAGAAAACAAAATAAACATACAAGTTAACTAAATTATAAGTTAACTTTAAATTATTATTATTAATTATAAAAAGAATTAATATATAAATTAAGCATATATACATTTAATATATATAATGATGCTGTGGTCCTCCGCTAAGTTAATGATGTTGTGGACCTCACTCTATCCGCTAATATAATGATGTTGTGGTCCTCACTCTATCCGTTGGGAGAGTGTTGAGGAGGGTAAACATTTACTGACGCCTCAGTAAAAGTCCACAAGATATATGTAAACATTTATTTACACCTCAGTAAAAATCCATCATACATATTGTACCTCAACCCGTTGGTTCTTGTTGGCAAGATGAATTGATTTTAACATTTAATTATGTGTGTCTCACCCTCAACAGCGTTTGGTTACTATTGGCAACATGAATTTATTTTAACATGCGATTAATTATTATTTTATAAGGTTGTTGTATAAAATGTTCTATAAATTATTGCCAATTTTGTATATATAATTTTTTTAAATTTTCATATATATATATATATTCTCATTATTTTAACTCTTATATCTATATTTTGCAATATTTTTTTTTTATATCTTTTATTTAAATTTTAGGAAATAATTTTTCTACTAGTGTAAATGTTTTTTTAATTATTAATTTAGTAATAAATAATTAATTTTAAAATTTAATTATAAATGTATTCAATACATAATGGTTTTTGTGAAGGTTAATTAATTATTTTTTTCTAATAAAATTATGAAATTAGTTAAATTATAAATCTTATTTAAACATATTCTTAAATTAATTAATATTATAAAGTAATATAAGCTTATATATATAATATATATATATATATATATATATATTGTGGAGTTTATAATATATATGATATATATATATCTAAACATGGAGATTTAGTTTCCACTTTATTATGGATATGCTTGATTTATATGACACACAAACCATAGGGTCTGCACTTAATTCTTAACACACTATATAAATTAAATTGAAATTCACACAATATCAAATGCACATAAAAACTCACAAACAATTCATTCCTAAATAAAACAGGGGAACTATTGTTCTCACATTATTCTCTCTAACTCATTTACACACATTTACATGCCTAATGGGCTCACCTAGATTTATACAAGTGGACATGAACCCAAAAAAGGTTCTAGATCCTAAACTAACTCCCACAATATCTTTCATGATCCATAAATATCTCACTTAATCCCTTATCCCTAGATAATATCCAACTAACCCACAATTCTCTCAAGTCTTCCAAAATACTCTCCATTCTTATTCTATTTACAAATATTCTCATTCTCACACAATTCTCTTAAAACCATAGGAAAATACATTAAATAATTAAATATTTACTTGGGAAACTAACTCCTTTAGTAAACATTCAACCCTAGGTTAAATGCACCAGCACCACTATAAAATAACATTTCTTACAATACCACTGGCCAATACCATGCTTTATCAATACCACATGCCCAAAAAACCATAACCCAATTCATATGACATTTTGTTGTAATTAATCAATTTAATTAAAAGAGCAAAATGGCATAACTAATTTGAAGAAAAATTTTAACTTTTGATTTGTGTATACAACTAAAAATGTCTTAGAAAATTTTGTGAAGGTTAAAACTCTCCCATCCACTAAATAATTATTGATAATTAAATTAAAATTCTGAAATCCCTATTTCAAAATAAATATGAATGAACTTATTTTGAAAAATTTAATAAAATAATTATTATTTTATATATTTAAATCCAATTCTCCACTAATAATGCGTTGCATTTTTATATTATTTAAAAAATATATTTTATTTTTCCATTCTATTTATTTCTCCAATTTTTTTTATTTGCCGTTCTTCGTTTCTAAACAAATTTCATAAATACATCCTCACTTTTGTTTTTTTTTTTTTTAAATAAATTATTTAACCTGTAAACTTTAGTCGTGTATGGAATATAATAAGAGAAAAGTAACTTTAGTTTGAATTTTCAAGATTATTTGATGCAGCGTCTCTCGGAAGGAATATGATAGGGCCTCTTTGTTTAAATTACATCACAGAAATTTAAATTAATTAAAATTTTTAAATGAATAGTTTATATTGAAAATTTATTAAATAATTTTATATCAAATTAATTATTTAAATATTATCCGTAATAGTTTTGATTAAAGCTTCCAATGTAGAATTCTAAAAAATAATCTTTATATTTAAAATTTATTAAATTTATATTAAATAAATCATTTAAAGATTATTCACAATAGTTTTAATTAAAGCTTCCGATGCAGAATTCTAAAAAAATAATCCTTAGTTGTTTTGTTTTATTTTGCTAATTGTTTTTCTCCCATAAATTGTTTCTAGCCAAGGTCAACCAACCGTTCAGTCGCTCAGCCATCTGGTCCGCAAGGACAACCCTTGGTTGTACAAGGACAACCTAACACCCAGCAAACTCAACCTTCTGGGCAAGTGGGTCCATCCCAAACTCAACCAGGGCAACCTTCCGGCCAGGTGGCCCAAACTCAATCTTCTCAAGGACATCTTTCTGGGCCTGCTCAACCGAGCACGCAGATGGTGGTTGCTTCTAAAGCTCAACCCGGTTTTCAGCCCCAGACTCAAACTGGTCTCCAGATGCAAGGTGGGTTTCAATCCCAACCTTCTTACCAAGCGCATCCTGGTCCCCAGGCCCAGTATGGAGCCCAACAACCGTATGGTTACCAACAACCCCAGGGGCAAGCTCAGTTTGCCCTGTATCAAAATTATCAACAGATGCAGTTCGCTCCTTATCAAAATTACCAGCAACAGTATGTTGTTCCTGCAGGTCAGGTTGGTAATCAATGGGGTGCTAGGGGGCAGATCCAGGGTCAACCGTCCGGTTATGGCTATAACCCCTATGGACAGAGTCCCTACGGACAGAACCCTTATGGGCCTGGTCCGTTCGGACAAAATCAATGGGGGCAACCAGCATAACAGATAGCACACATTATCTGCGTATTACACATCGCTGTCTTGAGATTGGTAATCGTTGGTGATACTCATGTGAACCGTGAGAGAAGTTGAAGCGGCAACGTTCATCCCAAATGTTCGATTCCTCCAAACAACTCCCGGTGCCGAGCCTGATCACTCTATATAATATCAATAATTCTATCACTTTTCATACAATCCTCATACGCTTAAGCAAATACAATTGTGGCAGAGGTTTTTTGTTTTTTTAAAGCAAGGCGCTCTCGGAGCGCCATATGGTAACAAATGAACCAAACAGACATGTGCGCAGAACTAAATAGCTATGATTAAAGCCAGTGATACATAATCGAAAGGGAATGGACTCCAATGATCAGCGTGAGACCAGTAAAATGCTTCCACGCTGTCAATACACAGGAAAATGGATTATACAATCATATTATCCAAAAATCATTGAGCTAAAAACGCCGGAGAAGATTTTCATAATGATACTTCTAGCACGCTCCTCCCTCCCTACTGAGAGCTTAGCTGCCTTCTTATTTATGTATAATAATGGATATGCTTTACATAATGATTGAAACATAAAAGCTTCTACATGCAATGTATCCACCTAACAAAAGCATTTTGAGGCTTTTCCCATCTTTTTCTTGTTCTAAAATAGAAAATATTCCTTATCCCTTATTGCTTTTACGCCTAAAGCACTCCCTATTTCCTATTTTCTTATTTATTTACTATGGAAACATCTAATTAATCACACTGACTTGTAACTTAGGAAAATAATTCTAGAATCCTTGACCCCCTACGACTATTATTTACAATAATTGCTCTTGGGCTGAATGCTCCCGCATCAGACTCCCAAGGTAGAAAAATTTCATGATCTCCTGATCATGTGGTTTGTGGTCTTGATCTTCCTGGATCCCATACTTTGTTCTGCAACTGTCCAAATGCTTTATTCCTTTGGTCCCGCTGCATTTATGTTGTCTTTTCCTCCATTTTCTTCTTCCTGTCAGTCAGGTTCAAGTTCTGATCGATCTTGCTTGCTGCTATTTCTATTTTCCTCCATTTAGATTGCTGCATCATCAGCTGCCATATTTCTTCAATTTCTATGTCCAGCTTACTATTGTTGTTCCCAATTTCCGTTAATTCAGCTGCTACCATAGATGTTGCCGCCATAGATGTTGCTACCTCCCAAGCTTCCTGTCCCTATGCAACATACTTTGGCTCATCACCTGTAAACACAATCAAATTGTTAGGATTAAAATCACAAGACCCACTGGTCTTATTTTTTGATTCAGTCACCAACTTTTCTCTCTGCAGCTTCAAGTTTTTTTCAGGACTCAAAAAATTTTCGCTGGCTTTCTCCTCAGCTTTCTCTGGCAATATTTCAGCATGCTGATTTGTATTCACCATGAGACTGTCAGCTAGTCTCGCCTTCTTACCATCTTCTGCTTCCTGACTGTCCTTCATAAAAACTTCCCTGCCTTGTTTCCTCAGCAAATTAACCTGTGCATAAGTCCTCTGTCTCTCCAGTTCTCTTCTCTGAAGATCTAATTTTCTATACAATTCAACAACTTCATTAGGAGTAGATATTGGAAACTTCACACGAATTTCTATACCTTCAACCACTTTTGACCAATCATCAGCTGGTCCTTCTTTCTCTGCATCAACATTCGGATTAGATTCCTTCTTCATGACAATATCAACCAATTGTCTTTCACCTGCAAACATACACAAATTATCAGATTTAAAACCATGTGACCCTTTTGTCTTACTTGAAGTTTCAATCTTCAGGTCTTCATCTTCGCTATCTTTCAGAAATTCTCCTTGTTCCATTTCAAATTCCTCTTGACTCATCTTCTTGCCATTTATCTTGGCATCCTCTTTCTTATGTCCTCTACTGTGGCTTTTTCCTGAACCTATGCTATGACTATTAGTAGTCATCTTCTTCTCTTCTTTCTTCATGAGCTCCTTTGCAACAAGCCTCTCCAACAGCTAGTCCTCCTGGCTGCAATCTTACCTCACTAAGCTCTCCTCAGTCTTTTGGTAAGCACGGGTCCTCCGTCTCGAACCTCTTCCTGAGCAACACCTTTGCTCCTTCTAGGCCTCTGCAATCTCCCACTCTCTCCTGAGAACACTTCAGTTGTCGTCTCTATCCAATTCCTTATTGGATTCTTCAGGTTCAATGCCACTCCTCTGCAACCATAAACTTCAATTCATAAATTTCAAATAAAAAAAATCATCTCACCTTTAAGATCTTGCAGGATCTTGTCTGCCATCCTGTTCACTTGCAATTGTGTATGCTGCATATCAGATTTAAAATCTTATCTTCATCATTCATCACACATTCAAAAATACATTTCATTTCAACAAACCTTCTTGCATTCATTCATCCACCGCATGTAATTAATTTAACTTAAAAAAAAACTTGAATCATCAAACAAAGTTATTCCAGCTCTAATACCAACTTCCGCTGCTCCGGAACCCTTCTCTCCGCAAGAAACTTTCCCTGCTCTGATACCACTTGATGAAAAGTGGTCTGGGTATAAGCCCAAAACCCCTTTACTTATCAAAATCTCAACACACAAAGCCTCTATCGGAGGCGCATAAGGCATGAAACCTAAAAAACACACAATAGACTTTCTTTAGAATCGCCACCCTTTAATCAACTCAGCGCTTTTATCGCCCACCGGAAGCCATCACCGAATGCTTTAATCACTGTGGCGTTGATTAATACATACATTATCCCCTCACATATATTAATACATGCGAAACATTATCACCCCACTCCTCCAAATGCCCGGATCTCAACCATTATATATCTGCCCTTTATGCATATCGCAGATTCGGATCTTTTCAACCTGGAAGGCCATAGAAATTGCGCTACATAACAAGTCGGTTCAGAACTTTTAGCTCATTATTGAGTTGGATTGCTTTTGCATCCTTCAAAATTCCAGTTCGAGTCTTAGGCCCCTTGTTATCAAGCATAACAGATAGCGCACATTATCTGCGTATTATACATCGCTGTCCCGAGATTGGTAATCGTTGGTGATACTCATGTGAACCGTGAGAGAAGTTTAAGCGGCAACGTTCATCCCAAATGTTCGATTCCTACAGACAGCTGCCGGTGCCGAGCCTGATCACTCTATATAATATCAATAATTCTATCACTTGTCATACAATCCTCATACGCTTAAGCAAATACAATTGTGGCAGAGGTTTTTTGTTTTTTTAAAGCAAGCCGCTCTCGGAGCGCCATATGGTAACAAATGAACCAAACAGACATGCGCGCAGAACTAAATAGCTATGATTAAAGCCAGTGATACATAATCGAAAGGGAACGGACTCCAATGATTAGCGTGAGAACAGTAAAATGCTTCCACACTGTCAATACACAGGAAAATGGATTATACAATCATATTATCCGAAAATCATTGAGCTAAAAACGCCAGAGAAGATTTTCATAATGATACTTCTGGCACACTCCTCCCTCTCTGCTGAGAGCTTAGGTGCCTTCTTATTTATGTATAATAATGGATATGCTTTACATAATGATTGAAACATAAAGCTTCTACATGCAATGTATCCACCTAACAAAATCATTTTGAGGCTTTTCCCATCTTTTTCTTGTTCTAAAATAGAAAAGCTTCCTTATCCCTTATTGCTTTTACGCCTAAAGCACTCCCTATTTCCTATTTTCTTATTTATTTACTTTGGAAACATCTAATTAATCACACTGACTTGTAACTTAGGAAAATAATTCTAGAATCCTTGACCCCCTGTTTAGTCAATTTATTGTTATCTAAATTGCTAGTATTAATTGTCAACCCGGGGCTCGTAAGCTGATGAAGTGAGGGTGTACTATATGTACTTAAGTAACTTTCTTAGAGCTTTTTTTGTTTTAGGGGGGTTGTTTATGATTGACTTATCTTCCTAAAATGGAATTATGATTATAGACAAATGAGTGCAAGTGTGTGAAAGTGATTTCTATATGAGTGAAAGTGTGTGTGATGGTGATTTCTAATTGCTTGCTGAATTTGTAAGAGAAAAGAACTTGAAAAGAATGAATAAATCAAAATGACTTGAAAGTAAATGACCACAATCCAATGGCATTAGTCTCTATCCATACTGCTGCAAATAAAAGAAATAAGAAAATCACTTCAAGGATTG
>APFE030219496.1:0-11977 GCA_000404065.3 Pinus taeda
AATCTACTCTACCTTACATTCTAATGTGCTCCATGACATCTACTTCACATCTCCTTCCATGTTGAGAACATCAAAGTTTTATTTAAATTCTTCAAAATTACAAAGTACAACAAAGCTCTCCAAAGCTTTCCAAAGCCATCAAGGAAGAATTACAAACTCCAAGCTAAAGAACTAAAAAGCCAAGCTAACAAATGAAGGAGAGAGATCTCCTATTTATACAAATTGATGAGAAGCCATCTCATTAATGAGAGTGCATGAATCTCTCCCTCTACCTCTAGAGTTCTAATCAAAATAGGAACTGATAAGACACATGTCTTCTTATAGTTTCAATACAATTAGGAGCTGTGACACATATCCTCATGATCCCATGATTCTTTCCACTCAAATTCGAATTTGACCTTAGGGTGCCACATAAAAGTCTTCTAGACACCTCCCTTTGACCTACACATGTCAATGATCTCAACCCACTTGTTAGGTATAAGCATATGCACATTATTTTCTAATTTTTAACTACAAATTCACTTAAAGAGGCTAAGGATTAATAAAGTTTGGAAAAACATAAATGTGGCCCAATGATAATGAAAGTGGGATGAATGTAGTGACATAGTAGTGAAATGGAGGTGATATGGAGGTGATATAATGGACATAATAATGGAAATGGAGGTGATATAATGGAAATGAGTGACATTTTCAAGACCCAACACAAAGAATAATAATTAATTAGTGATTAATTAATTATTCTTAGAGAAAAATAAGATAATTGATGATTTATAAATTGATTTTTCATGATTGGGTCAAATATGATAAGGAAGGGGTTTCGGTTAGGGTTTCTGAAACCCTATCTTTTCTCACCTGAGGACAATCGCGCACCTGCTCATCCAGTTTACTTGTTTACCTGGCCCAGCTTTTCTGGCCCATCTGTCGTTTTCAACATGGCATCAGATACTATCGGTGATGTTATGGAAACAGAGGAGGAGGTTGACTATACAGAAGACCCTCTAAAATCCCAGGTTATCTTTGATCGCCCTTCATTTTTTTCGTCGTTCGCTGGCCCAAGTCATTCTTCGTTCCCTTCATCACATCCCTCCCCAGTGGTCACTATTCTGATTACTTCCCCCACACAACCGCCTGAGGGTTCTTTGCCTCTCGAATCCCCTGGCTTAGATCTACCTCCTCTATCTCCGGGGACTCTCCGTTTCCTGTCGACTATTATCCCCCCGTCGCCATCCTTTGATCCTCACCCTCCGTCCTCCTCGTTCCTAGCTGCCACATCGTCAGGACTATCTCAATCGTCGGGGGCTGGGCCTTCTGCTTTCTGCCACTCTCCCTCAGGCTGTTTTGAGACCCCTGTTGTTAGGGTTAGTTCATCGAAGGCGACTCCCCTGGAATGCTCCTTGGACCCTCTTGCAGATCACCCTTCAGCTCTGCGTACGGGAAAGAAAATGAATAAGTGTGTCAAAGCTACTTCCAGGGACATCTTAATTCGATTTGGAGAGACATCGGCCACTAGGGAGGCAGCCAAAATGGCGAATACCATTCTCGTCGGGCATGTTCGAGGGCGTGCATATTCTGCAACCCGACTCACCCTCTGGGTGAAGGAGATTTGGGGAGGTGTTCTCAAAGAACTTTCTAAAGTGCAAGTTCTACCCCGTGGATGGTTTGCCCTACATTTCGGAAATGAAAATTACACGGACATGGTATTAGCCAGATATTGGCACATTGAGATGGCGCCGGTGCTGTTAAAAAGATGGAGCCCTCTCTTTGACCCTGAGCGCGAGCAGATTGGGGCTGGGCCATTGTGGGTTCGTCTCCCTGGTCTCCCCCTCCAGTATTGGAATGAAGAAGTTTTCATGTGCATTGGGAACGCACTGGATACCTACCTCGATCACGATCGATCCTTCGTAGAATCCAAGAACAGAACATTGGCTCGTATCTTAGTTCACCTAGATACTCGTGATGGCTTGGAGGAAAAGATCACTCTTCACTTAGGCAGATTCACGCAGGTACAAATCCTAGACTATGAAGGAGTGCCTTTCAAATGTCGTCGCTGTCACAGGGTTGGTCATATATTCAAGGATTGCCCTCTCAATAAAAAACAAGAAGAGGCACATGTGCCATCGACCATACCCTCGAGGCCTATATCACCATCCGCACATTGCACTCTGGTATCAGGCATCTCCACCAGCTCTCCACAACAGGCTCGTGGAACAGCACAATGCAATATTCAATCTCTGGTTACCAGATCTCGAGCGGCCTCAACATCTACATCTGCTCCGGGTATTTCTCTCTTCCCTCCTATGTCTATTTTCTCATCTGGTGCATTTTCACTCTCCCCCTCATTGTCTGTTACACACTGCACATTACTCTCCTCCCCGGTTTTTGCCCCTTCCATTCCATCTGCACATAAGGTCTCCTCGCCATCCTCTTCCCCCTCATCTTCCAGGGGCACAAATCACAACTACAATCTTCGTCCTCGCCCCCACACCCTTGGACCTCATCTGAAAATTGTTGTTCTGGGTATCACATCATCTGGTTTGACCCCTCTATCTGCTCGCGGAAGAAAATCACACCTTTCAAAAGCCATCAGGAAAGCGGGAGCCGAGGTTTCCTCTGGGTGACAATCCACCATTATTGGGGTTCTTAGAGCAATGAACACCCCAGGCAATCTTCCTCCATGAAATGCCTTTCTTACAACTGCAGAGGCTTGGCTAGTGCCTCCAAGAAACTAGCCCTTAAAAGGCTGATTGACTCATCTCCTGTAGACATCATCCTTCTCCAGGAAACCCTCGGTCCTGCTGTTTCCATATCGGCTTCCCTATCCTCCATTACCCCTGGTTGGAAATATACGGCAATGGACTCATCGGGTCGATCGGGGGGCCTTGCGATTGGTTTTAACCCTGCATCTATCAGAGCACATGGGACATGGGGGGGTCCTGGATTCCTTGGTCTTGACCTTTTCTCGGTTGACCTGGGTATCAACCTCAAGGTTATTAACATATATGGTCCATGTCAACAAAGGGAATCCTTCTGGAATCACCTCCTGAGCCTAACTATTCTCTCTGCTGAGAATACTATTATAGGGGGGGATCTAAATTTCTCCCTGGGATACAGTGAATCCTGGGGTTCTTCGGCACAAATCAACTCGATCACAGGGTTTATGACCGACCTCCTGGAGCATCATGACCTGATTGATGTTCCCATGATTAAAACTCTCCCCACCTGGAGGAACAAAAGAATTGGTGAAGCTGCCCTAGCTCGCAGACTGGATAGGTTCATTATGAAAGGCTCTCTGTTCCAACAGCTTCATCATTACAAGCAATGGGTGGGTTCTGGGGGAATATCAGATCACTATCCTATCTATCTGGAGTTATCGGGGCCGACCAAAAAGCCAAAAACCCCCTTCAAGTTTAATCATGGTTGGTTACATGATCCCTCTTACATAAAGTTGGTCAAGGATTTATGGACCCACAATCCAATTGATAGATCTGACTCACTGGCAAAAGGTTTCTGTATGAACCTATCACAGCCCAAACATCAGTCTATAGAATGGGCCAGAGAAAAAAACCAAAAGGATAATTCAACTCTCATGTTCATAGAATCTGAAATCTCCTCTCTTACTGATGAAAGAGGACTGGGTTTCATCACAGCTGAAGACAAAGCCCACTTGGTAGAGCTTGAAAATCAGAAGCAAAAAATATTAAGGGAGAGAGAGGAATCCATCTGTCTTCGCAGTAGAGCTACATGGCTAAAAGCTAGTGATGACAATACCCGTTTCTTTCATAATTATGCTAAAGGCAGGAAGGATAAAAATACCATATGGAGTCTCCCTATGCCGGATGGAGATGTAGCAGACACCTTCCCTAAGCTCTCTCAGTTGGGGTCTTCCCATTTCAGGAATCTATACAAGCAACCCCCAGATTCTTCTATTGCTGATATCATCAATATAGCGGGTCATTTCCCTAGGTTTGTAAATGAGGAAGAAGCGGAGAATCTCTTCAATCCCGTTACTCCCGAAGATCTTGAGAACACCATAAAGTGGTTCAAGAAGGATCGAAGTCTAGGGTCGGACGGATGGACCATTGAGTTTTACATTGCCTTCTATGAGCTGATCAGCAATGATTTACCGAGGGTTGTTGAGGAATGTCGGGCATCCGGATCTATGTACAATACTATCAACTCTACTTTCATAGCCCTAATTCCCAAATCTGATTCTCCTTCCTCCTTTGATGATTATCGCCCCATCTCCCTCTGTAACGTGCTCTATAAGATCATTTCCAAAATCATTGCAAATCGCATCCATCCTATTCTATCTCGTCATGTTGCTCCTCATCAATTTGCCTTCCTGGAACATCGATAGCTCCATGAAGCTATTGGACCTGCTCAAGAAGCTCTACATTCTATATGGACCAAGCACCACAAAGCCATCATCCTTAAGATTGATTTAGCCAAAGCATTTGACCGGGTCAGTTGGCTCTATCTCAAGATGATCCTCATCCACCTGGGATTCCCTCATAGCTTCATCACTTGGATTATGGCTTGTATCACCACTCCCACCTTCAGTGTTTTGATTAATGGTTCTACATCCCAGTTTTTTCATTCTGAACATGGTCTTAGGCAAGGATGCCCCCTGTCTCCCCTTCTCTTCTTGATTGTCATGGATGCCCTGAGCCGACTTATCGACTCTGCTAAAAGAAATGGGGAATTTAGTGGCCTCAAGATTACGGATGACTGTTTCCTCACCCACCTTCTCTTTGTGGATGACGTTATGATCTTCCTTGATGGCAGCATACGTGATTCTCGGTCCTTTTCGAACATTATCACCCTTTTCTCATCTGCCACTGGTATGCTCGCAAATCATTCAAAATCATCCATAGTTCTATCTAGAACCTCCATTCATGAATCTCACCTGGCACACCAGCTGTTCACGTATACCATCCATCCCTTAGACCATGGCCTCAAATATTTGGGGTTCCGGATCAAGCATGTCAGCTCTAAGATTACCGATTGGATTTGGCTTGTTGCAAAATTGGAGAAGCAACTCAATATTTGGAGCCATCGATATCTCTCCAGAGCTGGTAGGCTCATATTGGTAAAAGTTGTACTGGAGGCTACTCCGGTCTTTTGGATGGCATTAGCCTGGATCCCGCGTAGCATCTTGGCCAGGCTACAACAAACTTGCAACAGGTACCTATGGAATGGGAATCAGGAAAAGCGCATATTTGCTTGGGTTGGATGGAAGAAGATCGCCACTCCAAAAAAATGGGGAGGATGGGGTCTCAAAGATCTCCCTTCATTCGCACAAGCACTCGCGGCAAAAATGGGGTGGACCTTACTCACCGACAACAATATCTAGACCAACATCTCATATCACAACTATATTTGGCCCCTCAATATATTGCATTGGATCTGCCTCCCTACCTGGCCAAAATCTGGCATACCCTCTGTTTGGAAAGCACTTCTAAACTTTATGCCTCTCATAAGGGATAACCTGGTTTGGAAGATCAATGATGGTACTCTAGCACGTATTGGTTTGGATCCTTGGACTGGAAGTGGAGGTAGATCAAATTTCTCGCAGACATTGCTGACCCACAAAACACGACCATATTTGAACAGCATTGGAAATCTGCTATCCAGATCAATATTCCACCCCACTGGCATCAGGATTGGTTGGAATATATCAATGCTTTATCTGAATCGCATATAAGGATCAAACAAGGGTAGGATGAACTCATATGGTATCACTCGGTGAACAGAGTATACACCCCTAAGTCTGGCTATCATTCTCTGATATCGCACAAGGTTCCGGACACAATATCTTTTTGGTGGAACTCAGTTTGGAAACTCACTGCTCCCCCCAGGCAGAAGCTATTCTTCTGGTGTATATTAAAAGGCGTCGTCCCTATGGGGGAATACCTTATGCGTCGTGTTGTTTATGGACCGTCCTGGTGCACCCTTTGCAATCTATCCTCTGAATCGTGCGCTCACTTGTTCATTAACTGTTCTTCACTATCTGCTTTATGGCAATCCATATCATCAGAAATTCAAAATTCTGGCAAATGGGAGTGTGACGACATTACTCGAACCTGGGAAACTTGGTTTTACCACCACAGGAACTCCAAGCTACAACGCCTGCCTATCATCATATGCTGGTATCTATGGCTTGCTCGAAACCGTATGATTTTCGATGATAAACCTGCAAACTGGCCGCATCTTATTGCTCTCATCATATCAGCCTATAACGCGTTGCCTGATCCGCCGCAGCCTAGATATAGAAGACCGCGTGACCCTCCGCAAATAGATCATAGCACCCCATGGGCTTTCTTCGATGGTTCATCCCAACAGCAGGGTTGTGGGGGAGGCTTTCTATTATACATCAATGAACAACATTTCTACAAAGCAAAACTAGGATTGGGAACTGGCACAAATAATTTTGCTGAGATTATCACTCTTCGTCATCTCTTGCATTCTGCATTGGGGCACAATTGCATGCATATTCATATATATGGAGACTCAAATATTGTCATTGACTGGTTCAACAATAATACTGTTTGTCACACACACTCTCTCAGCAACATTTTGGATGATATAAATATACTGAAGACACAATTTATTGACATCACTTGTCATCATATCTACAGGGAGCACAACAGCAGTGCTGACCAACTTTCCAAGGAGGCTACGGCACTTCCCAGAGGCGAGTGGATGATCCAGGAGCAGCGAGGCACAAATACATACCAGTACTACCATCGTCCATATATAGATGCACACTATCACAGGGCGGCCAGCCCATGAGACACAGATCTGAATTGATCCTTTTTTGAACTTTTATGTACATAGCTGATAATGCTACATACTTGATGCCCTGCGTGGAAATATGTTTATATATATAACAGATATCTAGGAACATCCTGCGTGATGGTTTTTTGTTTTTTATTGAACAGACAAGAACAACTACATAGCTACCCACATGTGGTAGAAGAACTTACAACATATGCAAATGCATCTACAACATGTAATTTTTCAACTTTTAATGAAAGATTACGATTTTTCCAGTGGAAAAAAAATGATAAGGAATAAGAACTGAACAATGGCTTAATTAATTATTCCTAGAAGAAAATCAAATAAATAGTGATTTATTTAATTATTCTTCATGGGTTTAACTATAAATTACTTAACAGAGGTGGTTTATTAAGTAATTTCTCACATTGAAAGCAATTTTACTATGGTAAAATTGCCTTTACATGGTGTACTTCGATCCATCTAGTAAATTAGGCTAGACAATCAATTTTTTGGTGATAACAAATTCCCCTCCAATGTATGAGTGTTAGGAGAAAAATGTATGACCGAAGTACATTATAAATACACAATCACTAGACAACACAAAGGAGTCAAAGAAAGAGAGAGAGAGAGTAATAAAGCTTAATCAAGAGAGGATAAGGATAAAGGGAGCAAGACTAATGCAAGTCTCATTTTATGTTGTGATACCAGACCTCAATGAGGTGGGGGAGGCATACCGATACCTGCTTAGGTAACTTAGTACAAAAATAATGGTTTTCCAAGAAATATAAAACTGAGCAATGAAGTACATGATGAATGGTACATGACGTGCTGGCATAACAGAGCCAGAAAATAAGACAATGTGTCCCATATACATAATGCACCTATAAAAAATATGAGCTAGGACTAAATAAAATAATATATGAGTACATGAGATAAAAATCCCCTTCCCTCAAAAAATAGGTGGGAGGGAGAGTAGAACAATCGGAGAATCCCTGCTGAACAAGGAAGGGCTATGCAAAACTGAATTAATTGTTTGAAGGAGACATGCATGCTATGAAAACTGCGATTGGTATGAACCGAACCCATCAACTCTGTGGAACTTCATCTAAGGCTGTAGCATCATAGGAATTGTTGTAGGATAAAATGCACGGTGTATGGAGATACCCTCAAAGGTCTTCCCGGGACCTTTGGTAGGTTGTAATATTATCTACAACCATCACAAAGTTACATGCATGTTCATAAACAATAACTAACTATCAAATTAGGACAATATATTACCTCAAGCCTCCTTGTAGATTTGTTGGAGAGCACAATGCAGCTAAGTGGAAGTCCCCTGAGCCAGCTCCAAATCAAGTCCTACACATAGAAGAGACAAGCATAATCATAGCATACAACTTTGATAACTAATACATGAATACATAAAAGAACATCTAGTTACACATAACTAAGCTACTCATGCTAAAAGGTATTGGACAAACAATTAAATGAATGATAGTACCAACACCACATAGTAGAAAGTACAACTGTAGTTCTATATTAATGTCAGAAGAGTGATTACAACCATCTATTTCATCAGCCTTCCCTTACCCCTCCAGCTTCTCTCTCTCTCTCCCTTCTTACCAACTTCTTCTAATTTGAGACAATGCTCAACAATCAAGTATGCTATCCTTTCAAATCATCTGACCTCTATCACCATAGGCCTAGCTTTTCTTATGTAGCAATTGAGTTAGGGTTTCCAAGTTCCTCCATGAGTTCCTTAGGGTAAAAGCAATTAAGTTGCCATGATTTTCAACTCTTTCCCATTTGACTCCTTCATTACGATTAGAAATCCCCCAAATAGGTCAAACTTGAGATGTTTCCTTACTTTCTTGAGTAGATCTAGGGGCAAATATCTAGATATTTATGAGTAAATTCACTCCTTTGACCCTTAGAACTTCATTAGGGTCCACTAACGTTATTCCCGAACTAGCGACTAGAGTTAGTTGGGTCACTAACACACCCTTAGGCTTGTAGAGAATTTTTATAAAGCAAGTTGTCAGTGCATAGCCAGCATTAGTGTGGAAGCAAGGCATGTGATCGTGGTCTTTGCTTCGGTTGTCATGTCTTTCCCCTCTGAGATGATGAGGGGGTCAATTTGTTGTATAACAGATGCCCCCTAAAGTGTGAGATCAGAGGCTCTGATGATGGCTGAAATACTTAACTCTAATTTTCCTTCTTTGACAAAAAGAGAGAGAGTATTAGAGCTTCTGGTGGTATGGGAAACCTGATACAACACATATATATAAAACTACTAAAATCATATCTTGAGTCGGGCATTCCCATGCTCAGTAGCTATGTTAGAGTGATTTTCTCATAAAATAGATATGACGATGTTGGCCACCGATAAGCACAATATGGATCCAGTGTCATAATAGGATCATTCTGATGAGCTGTCTCCAAAAAAAAATATACACAACTCGGGAGAGGAAGCAAGGCTGATTGATGCAAGCCTCTACCCAAGGTCTTGATTTCCGCTTCATGAAACAGCATAGATCGATACATATGAATATATGCTTTGATGTCGAACAAGCCTGAAATCATATGATTACCATTCAATAATGGAGACTGTTAACAGATGCGAGGAAGTCTCCAAGATGAACAGTACAATCTAACAAGTGCGAAAGATGTTTTTGTTGTTGAACACCCATAGAATTGCTTGACCAGGAGCCAGTAATGAGAACCCCTGATCAAACACAAGGTGACTTGCCACTAATGTCTTCAAGTACTAAGGAACTAAATGTGTTTCTGGGTTGTCTTCCTAGATAGAGTGTTGAATTCGATAGGAAGATACCTGTCGAAAGGTAGGCAATAATGTGTCCTACATCAATCGACATGAAACGGGACAAGAATTATTTGTTTTTTGAGGAATATTTAGCATTAGGTCTAAACAACATAGGGCATGATGAAAGGATATGCTTGATGGGTTGATGGAGGAAACAAAAGGTTAACCCTTGAACAATACAAGGCACAACAACAGTTTTAACCATGCAACACTAGACTCATGAACACCAAAGAGCGTTAGGATACAAAGATGCAAGAACATCAGGGTATTTAGGCTAAACTCATAGGATGGTAGGATTAATATTGAGAGTGTTAGGCCTCTATACTACTAGTGTAACCCCTTATTATTATTAGTACAACCCCCTTATTATATTGATGTACCCATGTAGTGCCCATATTTGTTACTATTGTGCCCCAGATATAAGCCCACTATTGTTATTATTGTGCCCTTACATATACTATGTTATGTCGGCTCTCATATAATATTATGACCCCTTAGACTCCTATATATAGAAGGAGGTCTTTTTCATTTGTATCATCCAAGAATTGTTATTTGTGTAATGTAAAGGAGGTTTCCCCCTCGAAGAGGCTGAATTCTAAGGCGTTGATCTCTCTTTTCTATCTTTTTGTGAGCTGGTTTCATAACATTTGGTATGAGAGCTTTGGATTCTAGAGTTTTGTTGCTCGAAACAGGGCATCATGGAATTTTCACTATAACGTTTCTTTTGCGATGTTTCAGAAGCTAAAAAAAACCCATTTGAGAAGAAATCACGTTGAATCTCGGTTCCGAATTTCATAACTTTTCGCGCTATATTTGCGGAGATATGATCTGAGGAAGTTGGTCTTCTTGCAGGCTCCTGAATTACATTCCAAACAGGTGACCTGGGGAAAATCATCATAACTTTCTCTCTGAGCATCGGATTGAAATTTCATAATAAGGTACAGAAAGAGGACAGACTTTAGTTTCTTGTATGTATTTTTTTAGAGCCAAAGGTTGAAATAGTGACTCGTGGTACGTCATACAAGTTCGCTCTATTGAACTAGTCTATAAGCAGGTCACTGTGGGAGATTTTGAATGACTCTTCCTTGGAGAATCCAATTTGGATCAGACTAGTGGCATTGGAAAGAGGACATAGAGGGATACTGCAGGTCACAATTTCAAAACTTAAAGATCTAAAAGTATAAAGTAACAATCGTTTCAAAATCAAGCTCCTAAAATCAAGAAAAAACAAGATGAGGAAGTTTGATGGCAAGGATCCAGTAAATTGGATACTTCAGATGGAGCAATATTTTGATCTACATGGTGTACCACTGTTACAAAAGGTATGTATTGCATATTATTATTTAGAACTGGATCAATGTTTATGGTATAAGGGGCTTTGTTCTCGTAAAAAACTTGTTACGTGGTCAATTCTCACGGAGGAAATGATAGCACATTATGAGGATAAAAAGAGAAACACCTTCTTTAGAGCAACACCATAACAATTGGAAAGAGTAAAAGGGATTTGTGATATAGTGGAAAGTAAAACTATGGCAACAAGGAATTCTACCCCTCACAACTATAAATATGGAAGTGTTGTTTCTCCTAGCCTTCCATAACCTACAAGGGTTACACCACAACGATTGGAAGAAAAAAGAGAAAAAGGCCTTTGTTACAATTGTGATAGCAATTGCACTAAAGGTCATAAGTGTGCTAAGAATAAATTATTTTACATAGAGTATGAAGAGGAGGAAGAAAAGGATTAAGAAACATCAAAAGAAGAGGATATACACCAGGACCCCACCCCAGAGAAAGAAGAAATGAATAAGACCATATCTTGTAAAGCATTGGCAAGAATTACCACTCCTCAAACTCTCAAGATAGAAGGACATATCATGAAGAGAAAGGTGCAAGAAGTGAAATATCACATCGAAAAAGAAGAAATGAATCCAACCATATGTTGTGATTCATTGGCCGGAATTACCACTCCTCAAACTATCAAGATAGAAGGACATATCAAGAAGAAAAATATTCAAGAAGTGAAAGATCACATCGAGCATCAAGAAATGAATCCAATCATATCTTGTAAAGGATTGGAAGAAATTACTACTCCTCAAACTCTAAAGATAGAAGGACATATCAAGAAGAAAAAGGTTCAAGTAGTGAAAGATCACATCGAGCATCAACAACAAGTTCTCCAACTTTAAAGGATAATGCCACTTCGGTGCAAAATCAAACGAAACAACAGGTAGATCAACATCGTAGTGAAAAATGTTTTGATGTAGGTGATTGGGTATTTTTACTGCTACATCTCAAGCAAGCTATTTATGAGAAGGAATGTTGGCAATACTACATGCACTTAAAAAATGGCGACCTTAACAAATGGGAAGACTCTTC
>APFE030219496.1:13149-39107 GCA_000404065.3 Pinus taeda
TATAGAAAGGAGGTCTTTTCATTTGTATCATCCAAGAATTGTTTATTTGTGTAATGTAAAGGAGGTTTCCCCCTCGAAGAGGCTGAATACTAAGGTGTTGATCTCTCTTTTCTATCTTTTTGTGAGCTGGTTTCATAACAGAGAGGTCGTCACAAGGAAGGTTTATCTGAGGGAGTGCCATGTTCAAGGGAATGATCGCCGCCAAACCATGCTTTCTAATACTGAATGCAGTTGTATTGTATACTTTCCCCGTCCGATTAGTTTAGTGAGTCAAAACAAATAAACTCGTCGATCTTTTCATATTTTAAGAGTATGAAAAGGACCGTGAAAAGAGCGACTCTATGCCCTATCTAATTAGTTTAATGAGTCTAGACAGGAAAACTCGTCAATCTTTTCATGTTTTGAGAATCTAAAAAGGATCATAAAAAGAGTGGCTCTATATCTTGTCTGTGTAATTTAATGAGTCTAGACTAGAAAACTCGATGGTCTTTTCATATTTAGAGAATCTGAAAAGATCGTAAAGAATGACTCCATGGTGGTCCCTTTGTCATAGTTGTTAAGCAGGTGTGACAAAAGGTTAATAGCATACCTGGATCGGTTACTTTTCCGTGAGTTAATCTATTGAATCCGAATAAAGAGAAACCTATGTTCAATAGATGTTGACCTCATTTTGTTACGAGTACGAGGAGACGGACTAAACTCGTTTATCGTCATGAATTTCTAATGAGTCATGCAATGACAAACTCAATATCTTCATCAAATTTTAATGAGTCAAATGAAGAAAAGTCAAGGTATCTTTTTCAGTTTATTGAGTAAGGAAAAAGAGGTAAAAGAACTGCTCATTCCTTCTTCGTAGATTTAACGAGCCCAAAGAAGGGGAAAAACTCGGGGATTTTTCGATTTAAGAGCGAGAAATGGTCCCAAAAGAGAAAGTGCTCTTGTTGTTGCCGTAGATTTTTAACGAGCCTGGTGACAAAAACTTGGGATTTTTCAGTTTAATGAGTGAGAAAAGTACCTAAAAGAATGCTTGGGTCATCTTTATAAATATTTAACGAGCCTAAAGAAAAACTCGGGATTTTTTCAGTTTTATGAGCGAGAAAAAAGCGCCTAAAAAGAATTCTCTAATGGTCTTTCTCAGTTTAATGAGCTAGAAAAAGAGCAAAAAAGAGTTGCTCAGACCGTCGACGTATGTGTTTAACAAGCCCAACAATGACAAACTCGAGGATTTTTTAGTTTTTGAGAGCGATAAAATATCCCATAAATGAAAAACTCATATCTTCCTTGTATTATTTTAATGAGCCCAAAGAAGGAAACTCGAGGTTTTTCTAATTAATGAGCAAGAAAAATACCATAAAAAGAATGCTTGGTCTTCTTCATGGTAGTTTAACGAGCCTGAAGAAGGAGACTGAAGGATTTTTTAGATTAACAAGCAAGAAAAATATCGTAAAAAGAATGCTCGATCCTTCTTGATCTCATGCTTGACAATAGAAAGGTCTACGCTATGCATTTCCTCATAATACGAAGGGAAAACATCGCGGAAGTCTTTAAAAGGGTAGGTGAAGCTCGCAATTTCCTTAGGATTGCGATTGGCTTCAACCTATATGTTTTCCACGATGCCTGTCTTGACTGAAATATCGATGAGAAATGTCTTTGAAAGATTTCCCATGTTTCCCTCCGAGTCCAAAGTTCGGGTAGTCGTATATGGTGAGGAAAT
Organism: Pinus taeda; assembly: GCA_000404065.3. Taxonomy (NCBI): domain Eukaryota; kingdom Viridiplantae; phylum Streptophyta; class Pinopsida; order Pinales; family Pinaceae; genus Pinus; species Pinus taeda. The sequence goes on from APFE030219496.1 coordinate 14,864, forward strand.
TATTTCAGGTGTGTCAGATGACAGGATTTGAAGAGGCATCATGTCCAAATCAGATATCGAAACATGATGGTGCAAGTCCTCCCAAGGTTGTTCTTCTAAACTCATGATCTCTCTAATAGCTTTGTCCATAGGTAGGACTTCATTGAGTGGATCAAAAGAAGGAGTGGTTATGGGAGGGGCAGTGGTACTGTTGGCCGAAACCAAAGTGACCAGAGATTCGGATGTAGATTGAATGGCTTTGTAGGCCAATTCAACTGGTGACAGCGGTATTTGTTCTCTATAATTGTCAATTTCTGAAGGAGCCAGTAGGATCCATGGACTGGTCAGTTCATGAGGAATGGATTAAAGCATATTGATCATCTATGGAACCTTTGGCAGTTGAAGAGGGAAACAACCCATCAAGGAAGAAGCCTTCAGTAGACTGGTATCGACACTGACATAAGAGTCAAGTACACCACCCACTAGAGGTACAGAGCCGCTTAGTGACGGGGAGTAATCAAGGGTGGAGAAAGACAACTAATTTACTGTAACTACCTTTCCATCCAATGGAAATAGGATGATGCGAAATATAATAGATACGATGGCCATCATGGCATATTTTCAATTGTGACCCAACAAGAGATTATTGTCAAGCTTTTTATCTACGACTTCTATGTCCACCATTACCATTTTCCCATACAAAGTGATGGGGTAGCTAGCTAGATAACCTTTTGGGATGAAAGTGTGGCCGTTGAAAGCTTTAAGGGAATTCGACGGCAGGGATAAGGTTGGAGAACCAGAGCGAGCCAACATGAAGCTGACATGACGTAGGTAGAAGCATCTTTGTCGATGACAGTTCTGTGTATACCTTTACCTTTCGAAAAAAATTTCACTTGAAATGCAAGCTGGTGGGAAAGGGGAGGTTTAAACTTTTCCGTGTCGAAAACTACAAGAATGGAATCCTGTGGGTCGATACCACCAATGGCCGAAAGCAAAGCTTTCCTTTGTGCTGGGCATGTTTGTAATACTTCGAATGCCGACATAGTTGATGGCACTTGTGCCAAGTCTTCTACAATGTTGTAGTTTTGGGTGACATGTGCAGATGTATTGTGCGTTGTGCATCGAAGTGCCCCTTTTGGGGGGCTAATTACAAGGTCAGAAACTGGCCTTTTGATATGAAAATCGTTGGGCGGTGGTGCGTTTTGACTTGAGGAAGGTTCCTCTACATGAGAGACAAGAGCTCCATAGCATTTGGCTCTTGTTTGTAGATCTACCATTTTAAAGGTGTAAACAGTAGAAGATCCTTCACTAGCTGAGGAATGTTGTGAACCATCATTTCCCCCTTGTAGGGGTTGGGGTTGGTTTGCGATAAGGTTTTGCTACTGCTAAGAGGGGAAAGGATTATTAAGGACAATGGGGGTCCTACCAGTATCCTTTTTAGCAATGTATTCTGTGCATACCTAAAAATGCAAGCAACGATATGTCATGTGGTCTTCGGCACAGATTTTGCAAGGGAATTTGGTGAGTTTATTCTTTCCATCGTCAGGAGGTGCAGTGGCCTTATGTTTTTGGTTTTGCTGCTTTGTTGACTGTTCCTCAGAAGGAGTGGTCTTTTTCTTATTCTTCTTGTTCTTACCATCGGGTTTTTGCATAGACTGCACAGATTTTATCGCGGTGGTAGGAAGAGAAGTCAATCTGGTAGAGGGGTCCACTGACATCTAGGCAATGTGATTGTTGAGTTGTTTTACAGCAGCCCCAGAGGTTGCATCGATAATCCCATCGGCATGTGCTTCAAGTTGCTGAGTAGCGGAGACATTGGAGTTATGAGGGGCATTGGGGATTATGTTGTAAAGAGTGTCAGACTATGAATATATCAGATCTAATTACTGGGCACGACGTATGGATTGGCCTTCTGTGACCGCACCACCTAAAGTGACATCTTTAGCGATTTGCGAGAGTAGGGACTTGCAGAACCAGTCCGCTAAGCGATAGTCTAAGAGGGGAGATTTAACTAACCTCCGCCTACATCTCCATTCATTTATATGATCAGAGATGTGAGTAGCAGTATCCTGACGTAGTGAAGTGAGGAGCTCTATCCTAGTCTCATAGCGGATGGGTAGCTAGAAGTGCTTTAGGAATTCCATCATTAGAGCGTCGAAGGTATTTACTAATGTGTGTGGTAACTCAATGTACCACTTAGCTACTTTTCCAATGAGGGTGTGGGGAAAAGATGTAACCAGACACTATCATCCACCATGGAGTTGGAAACACACCAAAGATGATAGGTGGTGATATGGGTCCCTGGATCCTCCCCTTATTTCCCTTCAAACTTGGGGATGTATGTTGGTATTTTATGCGGGATCGGCGGCCAAAGTAAGTTATGATGGATGGGGTCATTTGTAAGTGTGTACAAGTCAAATATATCCAATGTTGCCAAGAAAGGAAAAGTGTGTGGTGCTCCCAACTCGAACCAAGGCGATGACATATGAATTGAGGAGCCTTGCGGTCCTCCCATCGTTTGAGTCCTAATATTATACATAAGCTGCGTGGTATAGTAGTTGCCTTAGGGTATGCCATTGTAGTGTGGGTTTCCATGGGGGATCTAATGTTGGGGTAGCAATGCCCCCTTGACTCATTTGAATTTGTGAGTAGGGTGCCCCCATGGATTGGTTGGGACCTCCCTGAGGATTCCCGCCCGCCACAAAACTAATCATATGTCCTTGATTAACATAAGGAACGCTCATGTCAACCAATGACTAACCATGAATTTCTGAGAATGGAAGGGTAACTGTTACATTCCCAACCAGTATGTGCATATTGGGAATGCCCCTAGATACTTGAATCTGGGGTATTGAACTATACAATGGTTGCTAACCATATTGTTGGTGGACAGGAACCACGCTAATAGTGCTATATTGGGCGTTATATGGAGCGTTGTATGTAGCACTTGTTGAAGGTATACAGTTTGACATCAAAGGGGTGGAACCTGCCATTGGCTGGGTTCCACTCATGGAGGGTTTCATGTGAGTGGTTGTACCTGGGACAAATGGGATAGCAGGGTTCGCCATCAACAGTGTGTTGGTGACTGTTGACTGGGGAAGTGGTGGAGGACCAAAAGTGTCCACAAAGTTCCATGACCCGTTAATCATTGACGGGATGGATGGAAATGTTCCACCTATAGAAATAGGGAGTACAAGGGCCGCTGAAACCAAGAGTGGTTCCAACAGATTCATCAGCGGAGGTTTAAAGTGAGGAAGAAATCTTCCGGTAAAGAAATCCTCCCAAAAACTTGAATCGTTAGTTGTCCAAATAGATTCTGTGTGAGATCTGAGAGACTGATTCCTCGAAGATGGGGAATTTGGTTCATTTGAGCTCGGCAGATCTTCCATAATGAGTGGAGGAATTTCGAGCAATCATCTAGATTGACGACAAGGGCCGGATGTAGCCACGATGACCGCTAATTTTTGTCAATAAATTTTATTGTGATATTTGTTAAAGTCTCAAATGATAACGCTCGAGTGCCTAAAAGAATATAAAAGATACACTAAGTTGATAAATCAACAAACAAAGGGAAATGACCCTGTCTGATAAGCACCAATCACTAGAGATGAAACCTGGTATCTCAATGAATAACAGAGAGGGTTGGCCAAATGTACAGTTACGGTTACTCTTGAGCTTTACCCACACCTCAGATTGAGGGGCCAAGTACTCTCGTGAAGACGAGCACCCTCCTAGAAACTGAAGACAGAGTAGGTCCATCTATGTTACGTACCAGGGCAGCCCGCCCCAGTCACCTTGTGTAAGTCCCTAAAAGCTTGGCCACTAAGGATACCTCAAATCACAGACACTACTAGGGGGGGACATAGTCACAGACAATACATTTTGTGGGTAGGATACCTAAGTCCCTGACTCAGCTTCAAAATCCCCGAAGGAATCCCCGATACATAGAATAACCAAAGGATTTGCAAGTGAAGGCAACCTACCTTCACTTACAGTCCGATGTTGTCTCGTATTTAGCTTTGCTTTGATTGGAGACGTCTCAATAGTATGAGTACAACAAGAATTTTCTCTCTTTTAATGACACTAGTTTGGGTTGTCGATCTTGGGTAGTTTACTCACATTTCCTATCCCAAGATCCTAGCCCGAACTAATGTTTGTTTGCTCAATAAAGAGTTACTGATTCATTTTAGGTAAATTTTATGTGTATTTTTTTTATTGTCTTCGGTAAGGGATTTGACATATGAAGTGTGATGGGACTCTGACTCAAAAATCATGCACAAGACAATGCTTTAAAGAATATTCAATTCGATGAAAACAAGTTGTATTCTACAGGTGAGAGTCTTTCACATATTCATATTTTTTCCATGCATCTTAGTCATTATAACACATGCATAACCAACAAAAAATTTTCCAATGCTTTCCTAACAACTACTTGAAACCAAAATAAAGCAGCTTTTAACCAGCTAAACAGAAGAATGAATAAAAGAATTCATGATTTTTTCTTTGATAAAAACTTTTTCAAGAAAGAAAAAACAACTTATTTCCTAAAAAAAAAAACTTTCAAGACACATATCTTGCTAACAAAATGCAGTAGTAGATCTTCTTTCAGTCCATAAACATGCTTCCTATCCCCTTGGGTTTGCAGACACAACTTGAAATCAAGGTTTTGGGAGACTAACGCTCTGTACCAGTGGCCACAGAGAGTTACTGGGTCAACTAACGCTCTATGTGTGCAGACACAGTGCTTTATAAAGCACTTTGTAGTCTGCTAACCTGTGTTAGTGTGGGAAAATAGTTCAAAACAAGGCTTCTTGGATTAGATTCAATGATGAATATGTATAAGCAAGATGCAGCAAGGTTTTGGTGGGTTAGAAAGGGAATGCAGAAGTATAGGGGGGTCTTAGAAGGAGGAGGAAACTGAGAACTGTCCGAGTAAACTGGGAACTAGATGTATAGTCCCTAGTGGAGTTGCCAATTCTATTGTAGGATAAAATGCACAGCGTATGGAGATACCCTCAAAGGTCTTCCCGGGACCTTTTGTAGACTGTAAGATTATTTGCAACCGTCACAAATATACATGCATGTTCATAAACAATAACTAACTATCAAAGTAGGACAAACAGCTTACCTCAAGCCTCCGTGTAGATTTTCTTGAGAGTACAATGCAGCTAGGTGGAATTCCCCTGAGCTGGCTCCAGATCAAGTCTTTCACATAGAAGAGACAAGTATAATCACAACATACAACTCTGATAACTAATACATGAATACATAAAAGAACATCTAGTTACACATAACTAAGCTACTCATGCTAAAAGGTATTGGAAAAACAAATAAAGGAATGATAGTACCAACACCACGGAGTAGACAATACAACTGCAATTCTATATTAATGTCGGAAGAGTGATTACAACCATCTGTTACATCAGCCTTCCCTTACCCCTTCAGCTTTTCTCTCTCTCTCCCTTCTTACCAACTTCTTCTGATTTGAGACAATGCTCAACAGTCAAGTATGCCATCCTTTCAAATGATCTAACCTCTATCACCATAGTCCTAGCTTTGCTTGTGTAACAATTGAGTTAGGGTTTCCAAGTTCCTCCATGAGTTCCTTAGGTAAAATCAATTAAGTTGCCATTTTTTTCAGCTCTTTTCCATTTGCCTCTTTCATTAGGATTAGAAATCCCCCAAAGAGGTCAAACTTGAGATGTTTCCTTGCTTTTATTGAGTAGATCTAGGAGCAAATATCTAGATATTTATGAGTCAATTCGCTCCTTTGACCCTTAGAACTTCATTGGGGTCCACTAACGTTGTTCCCAAACTAGCAACTAGAGTTAGTTGGGTAACTAACGCACCCTTAGGCTTGCAGTGAAGCTTTATAAAGCAGGTTGTCAGTGCATAGCCAGTGTTAGTGTGGAAACAAGGCATGTGATCATGGTCTTTGCTATATAAGGGCGTCAATTTGTTGTATAACAGGAATGCACCGAGGCATGTGGGGGGCTACCTGAAGGGCCACCCCCTCATGAGCTCTGAAACATCTCACACATACTTAGGAATCACTAGTACAATCTGTCGTATCATTGGACCATCAAGTGTATGAATCACGAACATGAAACAACCAAGTCAAAGGGAATAATGAGTCCCTTTGTTCGATCCAAGACTTCTAAGAAGAATGAAACATGGAACCAAAATACACCGCCCTCTTGGCCATTCTTTTGGAATAAATGAGCTAATGTCGACAGAATAAGGCCCACGATAGGTGAGGCAATAAGGATCCTCAACTAAGGCACAAGGGAAAATAGTAATGTGACTGATGGACTGACACCAGGGATAATGGAAAAAAAGTGGGACTGACGGACAATCAGACGACTTTCATTGTCAAAGCATAAAGTGCATGGTTGACCTGGCAGCAACTGACTCAACTCCATAGGGGATGGGGATAGTATGACTGGAGGAAAAAATGGGCAACACAGGATGAACAATATGTAAATATAGATGGATACTGTGACATTATATAATGGGACATGAAATAGACTCCAAAAATGCAAGGGTGACTCATTGCTGATGCTTTGAACAAGGGTGACTCGATGACGCTGCCACACAGACTAGGCCTGCTGGGGACCATAAAAACATGAGTAAATGATGGTTACTCATGACGAAAATCGACATATGGTATGAAAAGTATTAAGAGGAGGTGGAACTCAAAGTACAAGTTTCTCTTTATGACGAAATTCAATTTTGAGAGGCGACGAAGTGACCCTTCCTGGAAAAAAGGCTTCCTAGTGAAGTGTCAAATCATAAAAAACTGAGGAAGAACCATTATAAAGATTGGATAGGGATTTCCAACGGTGTTGACAGTTCAATAAAATGAGCTACAGTCTACTCGCAATGGGTGATAGACAAATTGGGGATTTTTCTATGAAAGGATGTTTTCCTCCAATTTGGATTCATTTGCTAAGTGAGATGTGGTGAATTTGGAGAGAAGGAAGGGGCCCTAAATCTTGTGGAGATTATAGCAAACAAACCGACCATTGGAATCAGGATCTGCATATTTGAGGCAAGTGGCCTTACTTGTCTAAATATGTCTTTAATGCTTCTTGGAATGATGGTTCCTAGTGAAGAATTAAGGGAAGTGGAAAACGAGAATGAACTACTAGAGGAGGTCGAGAATAATTCTCACCCATGAAGTCAAACATGGGAACTATGTGGACATAGAGTAAAATATTTGAAGATATGGTATCAAACGTCCATGATATGCAATGTGCATATGGCTCGCTAGAGAGGCCGGTAGGAAAAACTATCCAAGGAATGGGAGGATAATCGACCATACCTAGATCTTGTGGTACCTAAGCCAAGACTTAATTGAGAAGATGGATAGGGGAAAACAATCATGCCCCCAAGTATGGGATACTACCCACAAGCATATGTGATGGAGGGGACCGATCAGATATGCAAAGGTGGGAATGATGCCCCCTAGCAGGAGGCATTTGTGGAGCGCCCTTATGTTTTGAGTGCTAGAAAAAGGGATTCAAGCATCTCGGACCAACTTGGCACAAGATCCTCCAAAGGATGATCAGGAGATGTAGGGGCCTATGTGCCCCGCAGTATGCTATGGGCATACTGGATGTATTTAGAGTGGTGGACTCCAAACACTTATATGATACATAATATGAATACAAATTTTATATGATGATGATGGTTCACCATTTGTTTTGTTTATGGTTCTCTTCTGTGGTATACATGCGATAAATTCCAATCTAGAATTTTATTTGCAATGGCATATACATAGTTATTTTTGGCTCTAGGAACATGACTAAACATAATGATTTCAAATTCACACACCAATAACTTAACTCATAGATATTTTCTAAATAGGACTTGGTTATGCATATGATACACACCATTCAATTGCATGACAAGTAGCAAGGAATCTAAAGGAACATGAAGATGAAGGATGCGATGAGAAAGGGCATCGACTAACAAACCTATCACTACATCATATTCGACCTAATTATTGGTGGAAAATCCAATGCACACGCCGTTCGAAAGGACTAACGTATGAAAGGGGGTAAAAATGGCCCAGTCTTCTGAGGCTATATTCCAAGAGAAGCGACTCCCACCATCAGTACGAATGATAGACGATGTAGAAGATTGATCCATTTGAAAGGTGCAAAAGATAACGAGTGAGAGGATGCAATCTACCTAACTTCATGGCAGAAATAAAGACACACAAATCAAAGGGATGAGAAAAATTTCTTAAGGTAGAGCACATGAGAATAATTAGGAATGGAATGGCCTTTAAAATCCTCCAAATAATTGCCCCCTTGCCCAAGTGCAAGGGTAACTAGGGGTAGACATAGTTGTTAGCTTCGCTACATACTTTGACATTTTGAGGGTAAAATACAGGCTTGGCTGTGTTGTTCATGCTCAAAGAGGACTCACATTAGTCATCCTTCTCATTCTCCTTCACGCCGCTTACTCCCTTTCACCCCCCGCTGCCTCTGTTTTTCCCTTCATACCTGGCATAAACCCTTGTTTCTTTAAGCCCCAAGTGCTAAGTTTAAAATCCCATGGCACCATATCCACATGACCTCGCGCCTCCATAACCCTTCGCTGCCTTTTAATCTTAGCCATTGATCCCCAACATCATGATCCAACGGCCCTCCCGTCACATCAATCGAACCAACCTGCGCAATTAAATATCCATTGTCTGATCGCCTCCGTCACGATCCAACGGCATCCACTTACCTTGCTGCCGTAACATAACCGCGTGATAACGCGCGATGAATAGGGTTTTCCCGCCCCTCTGCTGCCACGTGTTGCTCTCCGAGTGGTATCGCACGTCATTGTACGATTACCACCTAACCTCCAACGTTGGTGCGAGAAATACTGCCTGCTGCCGAAACCGCCTTCCTGCTCGGTAACCTCCGTGCACCTTCGATGCTCGGCAACCATTGGATCTACCCGCCCGAGATCCAATGGCCTTCGCCCAGTTTGCTTCCAAACCTCCCAGTACTCCTCGCCAAGCACTCCCTACCATCGATCTGCCCAATCTAAAGGCCAATCTTCCTCCATTTGTCCCAACTATTCACGTCCTCGAACTGTCCCAGGTGCCCGAAGGACGAAGGTGGCCAGCATTCAGTACTTGGTGCAGTGGCTCCTCAACAAACACATTCAATAGGAAGGATGGCCGAGGAGGAAAAGGATAAGCCTCGAGCGGTTAACGCATTAAACAGTTATGGAATTCTATCCATACGACACTCCACCTAACCGAGAAGGACAACAGAGCACCTGAGAAGATCGGATTTGTTCACTGAAGTAGGCAAATTGCACCAGAGACTCCATTGAGAAGTGAAAGCAGTTGGTGGTCAATTATGACCCCTCCACGCCTAGAATAGCAGAACGTCTTTGTAATGAAACTCTATATATACCCAAAAAAAACAGATGTAAGGGGTTGGTGGTTGTTGTTTTGATGTAAGGTTCAACTTCTGGATACTGTAACTGCTTTGATACTTGCAGCGTCTCATCTTCATTTTAAGCTAATACAAGCTTCTTTTGCTGTTAATTGCTCACTTTCCATTTCTATTTTGTTCTAGGTTGTACCTGATATGCATTTTTCCTAAACTCTTGATGTTTAGCATTAGAGGAGCTATCATCCTACCTCTGTGTTTAAATCTTGCATGTATCAACAAGTGTGTTATTCAGGTTTCCTTTCACTTAGTTACAGAGAGTTGTCATCCTATCTGTGCACTAGGGAATTAGATTTGTAGACCTCTTTACTGATTGCAGCCGACCATCATGAGGTCCTATGCATCTGCTGGTGTGGTCAGTATTCTCCATATTCACCAAATCTTTAAACTGTGAGTAGTTGGTGGTCTAAAGCCTTGTAGTCTGGGGGTGTTCACACATGTCTAGAGTTAAGCATAGTAGAAGTGGTTATTTGGCTTGAACAAGCATCATTCCTTCCATTCATCCATTTCCAACATTAAGTTGAGTTTGTAATGTTCCCGATCATCTCCGAGCTACAACCTAGGAGAGTTTCTTGGGGTGATAACATTGATTAGCGCCATTGCCGGGGATCAGGAGATTGAAGCTCAGCTTCCCTGGGATAACGACATAGTTCCATGCTTTGATGATAGACAAAGTCTGGACACATTTCTAGTTGTAATCATCTATCTGGAAACTCTACTGGAGAACCTACCTAGTGGGGACTCCACATTTCAGTTCTGGCTCAGTTTGTGAGGCATACCCGGAGAAATCCTCAGAAATCACCAGCTGACCCAGTTCCTGATCCTAAGAAGATTGCTAAGCAAAAGAAAACATCACAGAAAGGAGCATGAGGATCAGGTAAGCCCAAGAAATCGTATGTATCTTTGAAGGAGAAGGTTATAGCTAAGGATATATAGTTTGAAGATTTAGAGCCCAGCATTGTAAGTAAAGAAATACCTTTAGAGATTCATAGAGCTCCTTGTCTAGTTAGTTCCCATTTGCATCTCAATCCAAAGAAGGCCTCCCATACAGTCCATCACATTCCTCTGTGTCTATCATCTATTTCATTACTTCCTACCATTCAATCTACCAGTATCCTTTCACATATCCCAGTCATGGCAGGTCATCAAGCACCCATGAAGATGGAAAGAATCATAGCTGCTAGGTATGGACCCTTAGTCTTGCCTATTCCTTTGAATACCATGCCTGCAGGAGAATACCAGAAATACATGCCTAAATTCACTAGTACAGAGGGAGTAACAACTGAAGAACACCTTGAATATTTCCATAGTTATGCTGATAACCTGGATATCAGTGAGGATGATGTGTGGATGAGATTATTGTCCAGAACCTTGATGGAGAGGCTAGGAAGTGGTTCAGAGAATTGGCCCCTAGGTCTATTGCTGATATTGAAGCCCCAGATGATGCATTTTTGAAACACTAGGGAGATAAAAAAGACTTGTTGTATTACCATACTGAGTTTGGTAACCTAGAGAGGGAAAACAAGGAATCATTGCTTGATTTTAATAAAAGGTTCAATCATATGTATAGTAAGATATCAACTGAAGTAAAGCCAACCCCCACCTCTACCAAACTCGCCTATGCCAATTCTTTTGACTCTGATTTCTGCCTGCTTTTAAGAGAAAGAAGATGTGCCACTCTAGCTGAAATGCAAGATGCAGCACTAGAGGTGGAATCTAATATTTTGGCTGCAGAAAAGCTTAAAATTCATACTGATAGAAGGAGGTAGAGAGGTGAGGGTTCTTCTTCCTCTGCTTCATCATTTGAACCCAAATTAGATAAAATGGCTAAAATGATAGAGTCATTGATTTCTGAAATATCTAAGCTAAAAGTTGAGCAGAGTTCTGGAAAAGCAAGGTTTCAAAACACATTTGCTCCAAGAAACCCAAATCCATTTAGAAGAGAAAATGAACAATTACAAATCATTCAAAGGGGTAAAGAGACAAATGAAGAACAAAAGGTTAAAGCTCCTTTCCAAAATGTAGTCATGGAGGAGGAGCAATTCGAAGATGAGGATGAAATTTGTTGCATGGAAGATAAGGGCAGTGCTGCCTTTTTGACATTGGCTACATATGAAGAATCATTGCTGCAGAACCAAAATAGTCAAGAGTGGGACAGAGAGGTTGTTCTACAAACTGATGAGCGGCAAAGATACAATCTGAGGTCAAAAGCAAACAATGTCAAAGAGAGTCCTGCCCAAAAAGTTGTTGTCTAGACAGAGTCACAAAATATCAAATAGAAAAGACTAACAGCTGATCCAGTCATCCTCAAAGCACCTTCTCAAGAGGTAAGAGGTCCTGGCAAGTCCCCTTCCCCTTTTTTCTTTGAATCAGAAGTCCATAAGTTAAAAATATATGTGCCTTTGATAGAACTGGTAAAGAGTGAAGTTTTTAGAAAGCCTATCCTTGATGCCCTTGAGCTGAAAGCCACACAAACCTCCACTGACTATGTCAATTTACAAGATGATAAGCCTACAGTTGTTCTCAGCCCAATGACCGAACCTGCTGATGATAGTTCTCCATCATTTTATGTCTCCTTGACCATTCATGACAAAATCCTCCATAATTTCCTGCTAGACACAGGGGCCAGCCACAATCTGATGCCTAAAGCTGTCATGGAAGAGTTGGGCCTTGATATCACCAGACCTTATCATGATTTATTCTCTTTTGATTCAAGGAAAGTAAAATGCCTAGGATTGATCAAAGAATTGGCCATTACCCTCACTCAGTTTCCCATGAAGAGCATGATGATGGATATTATGGTAGCAGATGTCCCTCCCAAGTTTGGCATGTTGTTGTCCAGAGGATGGATCAAAAGACTAGGTGGGACACTACAGAATGATTTATCTTATGCTACTCTCCCAGTTTTTGGAGGAGAAAGCAGGAGATTGTATAGAGAAGCACAACTGGCATACATCATCAGTGATGAGAAGAATCCTTCCAATCATCCCATTTATGTTGTGGACACTGATTTTGGATCTTGTATTCTCCAAATTGAAGAATCTCATAAGGCCTCAATGCAGATCAAGAAACCAGTGAATCAGGTCGAAGGATAGCAAGGAAGTCAGGTTTAGGAGATGTTCTTTGATGGAGCATGTTCCAGGGAGACTGCAGGAGTAGGGGTGGTGCTGATATCTCCAGAACAAGAAAGCACACATCTGTCTTTCAAGCTAGATTTTCAAGTCACAAACAATATAGCAGAGTATGCGGCTCTGTTATTGGGCCTTAATGCAACTAAAGACAGAGGAATCAAGAATATAAAGGTGTTTGGAGATGCTGATCTTATCATTCAGCAAGTAAACAGAACATTTCAAGCAAAGAACCCAAGGTTAAAATCATACAGAGATAAGGTATGGAGACTTAAAGACTCTTTTGATAATTTTTGTATCTCATATATCCCTAGAGCCAAAAATCATCTTGTTGATTCCCTTGTTGTGTCTGCTAGCATGTTTATCCCTCCCATGCCTCCCAGACTAGTTTATGAAGTCCAAATGAAATATAGGCCATCCTTGCCTGATAATGTCCAGCATAGGAAAGTCTTTGAGGATGATGATGAAGTGAATAGGTTTCTGCAAGTCATTGATGAATTTTCTGAGATGCAAATTGACCAAGAGAATGAAGCCTTGGAAGAAAGTTCCCAAAACTAGCCTAGAAACAAAATTGGCAAAGATAGCATTGTCAAGCTCCCCAGAAATCATGTACCTAAGGGTTTAGTTCCTTTAGAACAGTTGTTTGAACGTAATGATGTGCCTTACAAGGCTACCCAAAAGGAAGACCATTCTACAGTCTGTAAGCATAATATAGAGAGTCTAGGTCAGCGAAGATATATAAATCTATCCACCCATTTATCTGCTGTCCAAAGTGCTGAATACTGCAATCTGATGAAGCAATTTGTTGATGTCTTTGGCTGGGAATATAGTGACCTGAAAACATATGACAAGAAGATCATCCAGCATAAAATCCCATTAGAGAAAGACACTATCCCTTTCAAGCAGAAGCTGAGACCGATAAATCCTTTTCTCCTCCCTTTGATTGAAAAAGAAATAAAGAAGTTACTGGCTGCCAAAATCATAGTCCCTCTCAAATATTCAAATTGGGTAGCCAACCTAGTAGTGGTTAGGAAGAAAAGTGGGGAAACTAGACTTTGTGTTGATTTCGGAAACTTGAACAAATTCTCCAAGAAAGACAATTATCCTTTTCCCAAGATGGAGCATTTGTTGCAAAACGTCTCAAGAGCCAAACTGATGTCTTTCCTTGATGGATTTTCAAGGTATAAGCAGGTTGTTGTGCATCCAGATGATCAAGATAAGACTGCATTCACCACTCCTTGGGGCACTTTTATGTATTCCAATATGCCTTTTGGGCTGATGAATGCTGGAGCCACCTTCCAGAGAGCTACGGATCTAGCATTTGTGGGAGAGAAGGATAAGTTTATCCTTATCTACCTTGATGATATAACAGTATACTCCAGCAGCCATCATGACCATTTGCAGCATTTGAAGAAAGTGTTCCTGAAGTGCAGAAGGTTTGGGATTTCAATCAATCCTAAAAAGTCACAGTTTTCTTTGGAAGAAGGCAAATTGTTAGGACATGTTGTTTCTGCTGCAGGTGTCAAAATTGACCGAGAAAGAGTAAGAGCAATACAGACCTTGTCTGTCCCGAGATCAAAGAAAGACATCCAATCCTTTCTGGGAAAAATAAATTTTGTGAGAAAATCCTTTGAGTCCATTAAGAAAGCTATTATGGAAGCTCCTACGTTAAGTAGTCCATATTACAGCAAGGAGTTCCATATATTTTCATTTGCCTTTGAAGACACCCTTGCAGTAGTTTTATTATAAGCGGATGAAGAAGGCAAAGAACATCCAGTGGCATTCTTCAACAAAACCTTAAAGGATGCTGAGCTGAGGTATGATATCATTGAAAAACAAGCATATGCTCTTATAATTTCTTTGAAAGCTTTCAAAATTTACATTCTACATTCCAAGATAATTGCATATGTGCCCTCTGCTTCAATAAAATATGTCTTAACACAACCTGATGCTGATGGAAGAAGGGCTAAATGGATTGCAAATTTAATTGAATTTAATATAGAATTGAAGCCCACCAAGCTTGTCAGAGGTCAGCGCCTTGGTAGACTATTGGCCAAAGAAAATTGCAAAACATTGGACATAAATATCATAAGCACAAATGCAGAAAATGGTCAAACAGTGGAAGAAACAGCTGAACCAGGAAAAAATCAGTCATTGGCAGAAAATCTAGTTTCTTGTGATTGGTACCATGCAATAGCTCGATTTTTCCTGAAGCTAGAAATTCCTCCAGGCCGTAGTTCAAGCCAAGCCAAAACTGTTAAGCTCAGGGTAGCAAAATATTGCATTATGAAAATTTGCTCTACTGGAGGGATCCCTCTGGAATCCTGCTAAGGTGTCTGGACAAAGAACAATCTATTGAAGTCATGCAACAATTTCATTCTAGCATATGTGGAGGGCATCATTATTGGAGAACTACAGCCCAAAAAATCCTTAGAGTTGGGTATTATTGGCCCACCTTGTTTGCTGATGTCTTCTAATTTGTTAAATCATGTGACAGGTGCCAAAGATTTGAGGGGAATCATCAATTGAAGTCCCTGCCCTTGAAACCAATACATACAAATGGCCCTTTTCAGCAGTGGGGCTTGGATTTCATTGGAGAAATCAATCCACACTCCAATGGCCAACATAGATGGATATTAGTAGCCATAGATTACTTCACTAAGTGGATTGAGACAATCCCTACCAGGAAGGCTGATCATAATGTGGTCATGAAGTTTTTGACAGAGCAGATTTTCACCAGATTTGGTTGTCCACATAAAATAATTACAGACAACGCAACACCCTTCAGGGCAAAAGAATTGGTGGGAATGTGTGACTCAATGGGCATTAAGCTGGTTCATTCCACCTCATATTACCCTCAAGGAAATGGTCTAGCAGAATCTTCCAACAAAATCCTGATAAGGGTAATTAAAAAGCTGCTAAAAGACAATAAAAAGAACTGGGATTCTAAGCTCAAATAGGCACTATGGGCTGACAGAGTGACCACCAAGAAATCCACAGGGAATTCTCCTTTCAAGCTGGTATATGGCACTGAGGTTGTGTTCCCGATTCAGTTAAGCCTCCATGTGGCAAAGTTCCTACAAGAAGAGTAGAATGAGGAAGAGTACATGGCAAAAAGGATCACTGATTTAGCAGAGGTACATCAAATCAGAGAACAACAGGTTGAAAAGTATGCAACACATCAGAAGATGATCAAGGATACTTTTGACAGAAGGGCCAAAATAGATAATTTTCATGTTGGAGACTTGGTTTTGAAGTGGGATGCACTGAAAGAGAAGAAAGGCAACCATGGGAAATTTGATGCTTTCTGGACAGGGCATTTTATTATTTCTCAGATCCAAGGGAACAATACCTTCATGCTGAAAAGTATGGGAGGAGAAGCAGTTTTTGATGGCCTAGTTAATGGGTGTTTTTTGAAAATTTATGTTATTTAAGGCCTTTTGGCTTTAAAATTGTAAATATGTTGTTGTATTAGTTTTAGTGTAGGCTCAGTTAGACTCCATGCCCAATGGACCACTAGGAAATTTTGCTAATTGGTTTTTACAGGAAAGGCATTGGTCTACAAGTTGTTGAGACCTCACAGGGAGGATCTCACCCCCAAAAGGAGCCAGTGTTAGCTCTGCTACATACTTTGACATTTTGAGGGTAAAATACAGGCCTGGTTGTGTTGTTCATGCTCAAAGAGGACTCGCATCAGCCATCCTTCTCATTCTCCTTCACCTCACTTACTCCCTTTCACCCCTCGTTGCCTCCGTTTTTCCCTTCATACCTCGCATAAACGCTTGTTTCTTTAAGCCCTAAGCGCTAAGTTTAAAATCCCATGGCACCATATCCACGTGACCTCGCGCCTCCATAACCCTTCGCCGCCTTTTAATCTTAGCCGTTGATCCCCGACACCATGCTCCAATGGCCCTCCCATCACATCAATCGAACCAACCTGCGCAATTAAATATCCACCGTCCAATTGCCTCTGTCGCGATCCGACGACATCCGCTTCTCCCGCTGCCATAACATAATCGCGCGACAACGCACGATGAATAGCAGTTTTCCCACCCCTCTGCTACCATGCGTCGCTCTCCAGGTGGTATCGCACGTCGCTGTACGATTACCACCTAACCTCCAACAACAGTGCGAGCAATACCGCCCGCTGTCGAAACCGCCTTCCTGCTCGGTAACCTCCGCGCACCTTCGACGCCCGGCGACCGTTGGATCTGCCCGCCCAAGATCCAACGACCTTCGCCCACTCTGCTTCCATACCTCCCGATACTCCTCGCCAAGCACTCCTCACCATCGATCTACCCAATCTAACGGTCGATCTTCCTCCTCCATTTGTCCCGACTATTCACGTCCCCGAACTGTCCCATGTTCCCGAAGGATGAAGGTGACCAGCATTTAGTACTCGGCACAGTGATCCTCAACAACCGCATTCAATAGGAAGGATGGTTGAGGAGGAAAAGGAAAAGCCTCGATCAGTTAACGCATTAAACAGTTATGGAATTCCATCCATACGACACTCCACCTGCCCGAGAAGGACAATAGAGCACCTAAGAAGATCAGATTTGTTCACTAAAGCAAGAAGATTGCACCAGAGACTCCATCGAGCAGTAAAAGCGATTGGTGGTCAATTATGACCCCTCCATGCCTAGAATAGTAGAATGTCTTTGTAATGAAACTCTATATATACCCAAAAAAAATAGATGTAAGGGGTTGGTGGTTGTTGTTTTGATGCAAGGTTCAACTTCTGGAGATCATAACTACTTTGATACTCGCAGTGTCTCGTCTTCATTTTAAGCTAATACAAGCTTCTTTTGTTGTTAATTGCTCACTTTCCATTTCTGTTATGTTCTAGGTTGTACCTGATATGCATTTTTCCTAAACTCTTGATGTTTAGCATTAGAGGAGCTATCATCCTACCTCTGTGTTTAAATCTTGCATGTATCAGCAAGTGTGTTATTCAGGTTTCTTTTCACTTAGTGATAGAGAGATGTCATCCTATTTGTGCACTAGGGAATTAGATTTGCAAACATCTTTACTGGTTGTAGTCGGCCATCACAGGGTCCTCTGCATTTGCTGGTGTGGTCAGTATTCTCCATATTCACCAAATCTTTAAATTGTGAGTAATTGGTGGTCTAAAGCATTGTAGTCTGGGGGTTTTCACGCATGTCTAGAGTTAAGCATAATAGAAGTGGTTATCTGGCTTGAACAAGCATCATTCCTTCCATTCATCCATTTCCAACATTAAGTTGAGTTTGTAATGTTCCTGAGCATCTCCGAGCTACAACCTAGGAGAGTTTCTTGGGGTGATAACAATAGCTTCCATGGTATCCTCATCAGACTGGAAGATAGGCGAATAGAAGAAAGACTGACTACATGATGTTGTGGCATTACTTGGTGCATCAAACTGAGGAATAAGGTTCACATATAGATCATCTTGAATGGTAGACAACAAGGTGGTAGATGGAGGATCTATGAATGTTAAGACCTAGGATTCTGTCAAAAGAGGTTCAATAGAAGCGCTTGCAGAAACCTTAGAAAGGTTTGTTGTGGGGAATTCAAGGATGATGACAGGTAAAGGATATGGCCTATGGTATACGACATCTCAACATCAAGGGGAGGGATCACAATGTTTGGACCAGAGTCCCCCTGTTCTGGTTGACTAGTGGTACCAAAATCCATAGGTAGAGGAGTAGGTGATTCACTATGAGTGGCCTCGTATTCATGAAGCGCCTCAAGGCAATCATGAAATTCATTGAGACAAGGTAAACAATGGGAATAGTGACCATGATGATCACATAGGGCACAAGGGTTATTTGTGCGCAACACTTTGAGTTCCTTACATGGGCCCGACAAGTTAACATGGACTTCCAAGATATTTGACTTAGGGAACGCTTCATGAACTAAAGGTTTAGGTTGAGGAAGTTTAGGACAATTATTGGTGGCGTGCCCAACAACTTTACACAAAGCACATGAGGGTGTCGGATTTGGGGCCTTAGGGGCTGGAGGGGCTTGGGGAGCCTTGTCCTTAGGTTCTTTCCTCTTAGCTTTGCTCCCATGTCTGAATGCTTTCGCAACAGAAGGTGGTTCCTATTGAGGTTGTTATGGAACTGAAGTAGTAGCAGGGGCCGTAGGGAGCGATTGAACCACATTCAAAGCATGATAAGGTCTTAGCTAACCAGGCAGAATGTTTTTAGGGTGATCGATGTGCCATACTGGGATCCCCTATTAGGAAGGACCAACAATGCCATGACAGGGATAGAAAAAACTCCTGGAGGGGGAAATAAGAAAGGTATATGGCCTATAGGATAATGTCCCCATGGAATAGCTCCTGGATGGTTGATACTTGGAGGAATAGTTCCTGGTGGAAACATAGGAGAGGCACCCACAAACAGAGGAGGTCCTAGGAGGTGAATCCAAAGGGTTCAACTGGGATGGAATCAATATGGTGTTGAGGAGTTGGTTGTTGATCAGATGTACCAGACTACTTGAGAGTAGCCTGTGACACTTTTAACATGCAAACACTCATAGAGTTAGGCTCTAATATGGGAGGGGTGGACCAGGGAAAGAACCCAATAAAGAGGAATCTTTATAGACTCTGGGTGAAACACTGGTGAGAGGAGTTGAAGACTATTTATCAAACATCAACGAGATAGTGGGCTTGGGGGAGGTCAAAAATGTCAGCTCATAATAATTCAATTGATTGATGGTAACAATCTTCCCTTCATGGGGGAACCACATCTTACTGAACACCGCAGATGTGATGGCTGACATGGCATATGTGTAACTATGACCTAAGAGAATGCTTTAAAGCAAGGGGCATCGATGACTTCAATATCAACGTGCATAGTCTTGCCCACAAGGGTCACTTGACAATTGTGGTACATGCCAAGGGGCTAAGAGGAGTGTCGATCCCAAGCATGCAAAGTGATGGTGGAGGGGGAAAGATCAGGTGACTTATGTTGTTTCCAAACAACAACGGAGATCACACAGGTGGATGTGCCTTCGTCAATAATGCATCGAGAGATGATGGAATTACTAACCTAGACTAGTATCTGGAAAGATATGGATGACGAAAATGGGGGATGTTCTAATGTATCAATGAGAAAGATAATCAGACGATCATTAGAAGGATCTACTACACCCAAGGTAGTTAGTAGATCTTTCTTTTAAGATGGGCACGACTGGAGGAATTCCAGTGTTGACATGGCAGTAGGTGATTACGTCAAGTTGTCTACTATACTGTATGTATGGGCATCTCAGTTAGAAGGTGCATTATGGCGTAATGCTCCCTTTGGGATCTTGGGAATTGACTCAACTTTAGGTTGAGTGATCCGTAACAGTCCATTTGGTGTCATAAGAGGCTCAATAGATTCTTTGGTTTTGAACTTAGTGGCAAATGAATTCGATGGCTTGCCATATTAACACAACCGAGTTTGGAGGTTGATATTGGAGGGGCTAACCTCATCAGAGTTCATCATAAGGATCTGGTAGTCACCAGGAATAGAAGGTTGGGGGGATGGGCTGCTTGACTTGGCTGAGTTTGAGCAACAACAAATCCTTGCTAAGGGAAAGGATTTGTGAGCACTATCGGTTAAGATGGCGTAGGATTCTAAGGCGATTGTTGACCCCTAGAAGCTACTTGAGCTTCCCACATTTGGCGCATCTAGCGTAATTGAGGACACTCATGTGTATAATGGCCATTTAAACCACAACATGCACAAGGATTGTTTATATGAATAGCATTTTTCTGCTTGGGTTGGTTGCCCTGTTGTTGGTTGTTGGTGTAAGGCTGGTTCCCCTGGGGTTCACTAGGCTAGTTACCTTTATTACCTTGGTTACCCTGGTTACCTTTCCCCTTATTCTTTTTCTTCAAATTTTGGGGATTGGTCACACTCTGTTGTGCAAACACTTGACCCTGAGGGGGCGGTGGCTACTGGGGTTGAGGATGAATGGGAGGAAGTGGTGCTAATGCTTGAGGGGCTGGAGTGCTCTAATGTGCATGGGGAGCAATAGTTTGGTAGACAGGTTGGGGTCCTGAAAACATTTTGCTAGTAGGAGGGGCACAAGGGTTAGAGGAACTGGTGCCCCCCTCCAGATAGCCATAACTTTCCTGAGTATATGGCAAAGGGTGTGAAAGGGTTCCAACGATACCGTCGGTGGTATGATATTCCCCAGGTGCATTGGAACTTCTAGGACGGGGAAGATATGGATGACAGTATAGACATAACCAGATTGCGCATAAATCAGGTCATATCTCAGGGTGGTTTGGAGAGCTTCTTCTTTCGTCTTAGGAAAATGGGACGCAACATATTTCCCAATGGGGGATAAAAGGCTCCTAAGAAACCAATCTAGATAGACATGGTCTTCGAAAGGCGGGGCACAACATGTGCTCCTCCTTCGACGCCGCTCTTGAACATGGTCAGACAAGCGAGTGGCAGAGGACTAACGGAATGAGGTCAATAGCTTCGTACCAGTGTCGTACTAGAGAGGTAACTATAAATATGAAAGGAATTCTTTAGAAAGCACAATGAAAATGGAATGAGATGCAGAGGGCTAGTCTACATACCATTTTGCAGAGTCTCTAGTGAGCGTGCATTGGTAAGCCGAGGACAAATGGAGTCATCCGTTATGGAGTTGGATGAAAACCACAAGTGGAAGGATCAAACATGTATGGTAGTATCCTCTCCAACATTACCCTCAAACTTTGGGATGTCTGAGGGAAGCTTAGTCAACATAGAAGGTCAACCAACATCATGGTGTATTGGTCATTTATCAACTGGTTAAAATTGGTAGACTTAACCCAGCCATAAAGGAGAGCATGGGGGATGACGGAATGGTTCTTGAGATTGTTCCGCTTGATGTGACCACTAGGATAGAACTGAAGCCAACACCGGGTTGGGTGACTGGCTTCAAGTGACACTAAAATGGTCAAGAGATCTAAATGTCTGTGTGACTGGCATCAAGTGACACTAAGCTGCTGGAAAGTGGTGCAGCAACAGCAAAAAGCCAAAGGGGAAGATCGCTGCAAAAAGATAGGGAGATGGGTGAAACACCTAGGGAAACCGATGGGACCTTAAGGCCAAAGACCAAAGAAGTTTAAATTTGAAACTATGGATGGTGGCAACCTATATTTACAGATCTAAAATAGAAGGGTGAAGACTTGGAAAATGTGGCTGAAAGTGCCGCATAAACTTAGACTACTCACTCAGCTAAACTCATCCTAGAAAGTTGGAAGCATACTAGAAGCAATGGGGGACTAAATTTGACTTCGACGAGTGAATCATAGTATATCAAGGCCCAAGTGAGATGAGACAGAGGTTAGACAAACCAGCAGACAGCTCTCTACAAAACCCAGAAACAAATCTGAGAAAATCCCTAAAACCCAAAAATAGCAAGCACTGACCTGTTTTCTTGTAGGGATCACACTTTTTGGGCTAATAAGTGTGCTTTGGCCTTCGTATCGCACCTTTTGGGCCTAAAAGTGTGATTTCTACTCTGTGGATCCCGATTGACAAATCTCGGAAAAAAGTGTTGCCTTTGTCATGGCTGGTTCCTTTGGCCTGCAGAAACAACCAGAAAGTTTGCGAAAGTTAGAAATTTAACAGATCTAGGGTTAAAAAACTAGGAAACATTAAGAGAATTAAAAAAAGTAAGAAACCCTAAGCTGAAAACCAAAGGTCACCCAAGTTTCTGGATTTGAAATATAAAAACCAGTGGAGTCACTAATTTTGTTGTAGTGTTTTCCTCTCAAAGATGTACAAAAAGAACCCACTTAAGATTGTGGATGACAAATAATCTCAACAATATAAATGGTTGTTAAACATTGTATATATGCAGCACCTGACAGAAACAAAACCTGCCAAAGTCCGGATCCATGCCACAATCATAGTTAAACAACAAAAATAAAGAGTAATAACTCCAATCATCCAATGGAAAGAAGATATACAAAGAATGCTTTTATTATAACACCTGTGAAGGGAACAAATAGATGTTACCAATCCCCCTCTATGGGATGGGTTCTTGGCTATCCTCAAACATCTTTAGCTTGGGGAGAGTCTCTTTCCTCTCTAATGTGTAAACCCAACAAATATGTTGTGCGAAAATGAAAATAATCATAGTTACACCAGTGAGTGTAACAATGAAAATAATCAAAAGTGAATAATGAATGGAAAACCCTTCTAATTATAACAAAATATTGAGTTATCCTCGAATAATGAGCAATAATAAAATATTATTGATCCCATTCTTGGAAAAACCACCTGGAATATTTATTATATTTGTTTAGGAGGGAAAAACTATTTAAACTTTTATTTAGAAATAATAAATAAATAAATGATTTATTTATCATCTCAAGACATTAGTTAAGGAATAATAAATAAAGAAGGATTTATTTAATTATTCCTAAGGGATTTAGTCAAATTTAATAAAGGATAATAATTAATTAGTGATTATTTAATTATTCATAGAGAAAAATAAGACAATTAATGATTTGTCTGTTTATTTTTCATTATTGGGTCAAATATGACAAGGAATAATAATTGAACAATGGTTTAATTAATTATTCCTAGAAGGAAATTAAATAAATAATGATTTATTTAATTATTCTTCACGGGTTTATTATAAATTACTTAAAAAAGGTGGTTTATTAAGTAATTTCTCACAGTGAAAACAATTTTACTATGGTAAAATTGGCTTTACATGGTGTACTTCGATCCATCCAGTAAATTAGGCTAGATGATCAATTTTTTGGTGATAATAGCTTGATCATGTGGAGAAGGTGGAGTACATCAATTACTACTAGAAAAAGCCAAATTGTTTCTTATTATGCTAGTTGCAATTGCGAATTCATTTATCGTTATTTGAATTTTCATTTCATTATCTAAACATTGAAAAAAATTCAGGCAAGAAGGTTCTATGCTAAGCTAGACATCTACATGAAGCATGTAAGTGATGCCAATTGTGTAGGGATCCAGGGAATTATCCAGGTCATTTGTCATTCAAACAAAGAGTGTAAAATTATAATCTATTAGATTTATCTTTTTAGAAGTAAAATGTTGGGAAACATAGTGATACAACAACTATTGTATGTGCATGGTTTAGTTTGTAGAGTATCGTACATGGTTATGCAAGAAATGGAGAGGCAAGCCTTAAATATTTTTGGAATACATCTTCCTGGAGCTCAGATGTGACTAGTATATTCTAATTCAACTACATTGAAGGATGCCACTCCAGAGGCTATTTGTGATTGAGTCACGAGTGTATAAACCACACATTATTTGTTGAGACCAGTTGCAGACCCACATCCATATCCAATGTTAGTAAGGGAGTTTCATGCCATGATTGGTAAAGAAATATGAAAATAAGCCATGCAAAATGGGGTAGGAAACTTGAAGAATTAGTTGCAAGTGGGTTAAAAGGATTTGCAATATCATCAACAAATTATAATTACAAATTCTATATTTGTTGAATCTCATTATAACTTTGAGTTTTTACATAGGTACACAGACTGACCATACTCAGTTCCAATTTTTTTGCACAAGGCAAAGAACATTTTTCATCTTTGACTGTTAATGTAATTAATGAGCCTAGAGGTTCATTTTACAGGTTAGTATGATGTGTAAGGATGTTAGTCCATCATCAAAATTGAAATTTTATTTATATCGGCCAAAAAAAAAA
>APFE030219496.1:39208-60687 GCA_000404065.3 Pinus taeda
CGCCCTGCGCACTCAGCTAATGGGTTCGTGCAATGAGCTACGGACTACTAGGCCTCTGCACACTTAGCTGTAGAGCCTCTACCTATGCTATGACCCAAAACTTAGAGTTGCACTTCAGAGCTATCTCGCATAAATCATATCTTCATCATCTTGATCTTATTTATTGTTTTAACTATTAGAGCTTTCCTCTATTTATAAAATCCCATGGTCCACGAACCATGGGTAGATCTTCTACAGCCGACATTACATTATCAACATAAGGGCGGACAACCCTATGGCTCTTTAACAACTACGCACTCCGTGCCCACAAAATGCAGAGTCTTTACATTAGAATTAGAAAATTGGACCAAAATCTGGGCTCTAAGCCCTAAAACTACCTTTGGGGGATCCCGCACCCAACAGGCCCCCAATACAAACATCGGGACTCACCCTCGAGTCACTCTACAGGTGTAGAGATCTTAGCGCGAAGACCTCCCAGCTCTATGTGGATCGCTACAAGTTCGGTAGCGAACTGAGTGGCTACCTACTGAACTTCCTCCACGCACTAGTCAGTGACCGCTCCTGTTGAATTGTTGTCCTGAATCATCTCCTGAGTTGTTGCAGTTGCGCGAGCTTTGCTTCAATGGAGGTTGTAACTGTATAATCGTCATCGATCCATGGTTGTAGGGGTGCTTTCAAAACTACCTCTTTATTCCGAGCAGAATCCACCTGTTCCTTGAGCGCCTTTGCTTGCTGCATCCTTTCAAGCCTCTATGTAAGGGAAACCGTCTATGCAATCCCTTTTACCTCATCGTATTTCTATTGCAGCTCGCGTGCCTCTGTCTCTAGGGGCTCTATGTTCGGGTCTTCCTATAGGGTGGTTAGGACCTCAAATGATTGTTCGAAAAACTTCATGCATTTTGTCACAACATTGTTAACTGCCACCATTGTTGTTGTGACAACGGTGGTACGTTGTTCTCTAACCTCCGAAAAAGTTGAAGGTTGAGCCTTCAATTACAATTCTGCGATCTATAGGTTCAGCTCCTGCTGAACCTAGCCATTTCTGCTCTAGCGTCACACACTCCTATGGCTAACTTATGGACCTACACCTCCATCAGTTCCTCTGCTTGAATGGGAAACCCTGGGACCATTTGGCAGGCTTCCTCCATAACTTGCATGATCTATTTTTTATGTTCCGTTGTCTCGTTGCACTGCAGGCTCAGTTTCTCAATGTTTATCTGTCGCTCGCTCATTACATGTAGAATGTGACTCTCCTTGGCCCAAATTTATGTGGTAACTCCATCATGTAAGAGATAGAGGATGTCTCCCAAGGGAGCGCAACCATGTTTAATTCGACACCTTTCAAACAGTTGACCATAGGCATGTCGCCCTCATTCTTTGTAATGAGTGCTCCATATCGTAGCACTATTGTGTTGGTCATCTTGGCGTGCAACATTTCCTCCGCAGCTGAAGTGCCAACTGCGAGGCTGGTGGACACTGTGCCAACCTGTGGAGTGTGCACCTGCAACTCCTGTATTTGTGTCTGAAGAGGCCCCAATACCAACTGGTGTTGTTCCTCAAACTACAGGAGGCCCTCCGCGGTGATATCCCTCACCGTTTAGCCAATATCATGCAAGTCCTCTTCAGTGAGGATGATAGGGTCAAATGACGTCTTCGAGGCCTTTGTTTTCTTTCGTGGCCCTACCTGCTCTCATGGTCACAGACGTTTTAGCTGGGTGGGCGTCATCTGCAGATCCACGCCACCTTGTTTTGTGTCTATCTCTGGTTCAGGTGAAGGTGACTTCTGTCCTTCGCGCTCTTCTTCTGTTGTTTTTTGCTGCTCCGCCAGCTTTGCAGTGTCGTGCGCTGTCTGGGCCTTAGCTACTACTTCTTCTTTCCTATGCTTTTCCGCCAGTTGTGCCATCCAAATTTTTGTCTCTTCCTTCTTCTGAACTTCTCTACTTCCACTATGGAGTCAGATGGAGCACACCACTCTGACGACCAAGACTCAAGGACTGCGAATATCACATCATCAGTTGCCAAGTACGGTAAATCATGCCATGCCTTCATAGGGTCCTTCCGTGCCCAGATGAAGACATGGTGGAAGTCGGCTTTGAACTCCGCAAATATCTGCAGACTATTGTAGACTGTGGATGATAACCGTAGCTTGCGATTGATCCCCATCTATATGTTCATCTCCATAAGCAACCAAAATATCTTTCTCTCTCTGATCTGTTGTGCATCCCTGGTCACTCATAACGAAGCGTACTTCGCTGCCTCTGGAAGGTTCGGCGCAACCGAAGGGCACTAGCTATCTTCAGGCAGCTCCCATGCCACTAGTACTATCGATAACAGGCACCATGTGTAATGAAATGTTTTTCCCTACTCCTGTGCCTCGTGGTAGTTCGTAAGGAATTCATCATATAGATAGTTTTCCCAGTTGAATTGGACCCCATATGCACATTGCACCGCTAGTGCAACCACTGATGCGGGCACCCCATCCACGTGCCACTTCTGCATCACCTTTCCTGCCAATATCTCTGTCACGAGCTTGACTGCAGGGTTATTGATGCTAGATATATCATACCCTCACTTCTTCTTCTCCAATTTAAACTTCTTTTTCATTACCTCTGCGATGGCCAATTCATCACTTTTTCCCTCTAAAATGTTTGGGTCCTCCCCTAAGAAAGGGAACCATGTAATCCAGTGAATTAGATGGTATGTAATGGAGATGGGCTCCTCCAGCCACAAGCACCCATCATGCACCAAGTAGAGCAGCTACCTGATGACAAAAATGGTTGTTGGGGCACGGTGTTAATGCGGCACCCAGAGAAGTATTAGCAACGCTGCTTTCTCGACACCTCTGAGCCATTTGCGCGGCTCCAATTCAATCATTCTAGCTAACATGTCTATCTTCTAGCGCATTAGCTTCGCAGTTGCTAAATGCGGGAACTTATCATGGTCTATGAGGTCCCAATCTTTAAATTTCAGCACGGTAACCTATCCCAAGTGCACTCCTTCAAAAATAATATCATCTAGGAGCAGCGGGGTTTGTAGAGAGCTCTTGCTCTCATCTATATCCTTTGGAACCTTGGCTTTACCCTTTCATGGAGGAACATATTCAAGTAACTGTGTGATAAGGTTCGTGCCCTAGGTTTCGACTTCCATCTCTACATCCTCCTCCTCCACCAGGATTTCTTCAAACTCCTCCTCCTCATCGGCCTCTAGATTAATGGCCTTCCCCTTTTCCTCCAATGTGAGCTTGGTCCTTAGTGGATTTTTGGGCAAGACATGCACTGGTATCATGGCCTACTTATCCTTCTTAGGTCTCGGTGTGCGTGGTGATTTAGGGACCTCAACGATTATTCTGACACCGTCTAGGGCTTCTACTTCTGCAATTTCCTACGCGACTTCCTCGGTTGTCACTACTCCTATCTCCATGGCTTCTTTGGGTTCTGACGTAGTGTTATTCCATAGTTCTTTCAATGTCTTTGGCAATTTTTCAAACAACGAATTCGCTTTCGGAGTCACGAATAAGTCTCGGTTCATGAATACTTGAGCACACAGCAACTCAGTTCTCAAATTGCCAAGTGTTGTTTGCTGGATTGCCATTAGTAATTTATAGTGCCTTTTGAATTTGAATTCGTCTGTTCCCCCCACATTTGGTCCATTAATGCTAGATTGGCAGCAGATTTTCAAGAATCTAGCCCATAAATTTCGCCTTAAATGTCTACCGCCCACCCCATTTGGCCTCAAACCAATCATCACATCGTGAATAGTGACGTTAACAGTTACTTTCTGGCTGACATGCGCGCCAGCACTGTTATCATTGTGTTGTTGCAGACCCTATGACACTTCGCTACTACGCGTAGTCCTGACATCACTTAGTTCTCTGGTAGAGTATTTTATAGTCTCGTGCCTCCTTTCAACTTACTGAAGCGCTAAGACTGTGTCACTTTCATATAGTCACATCGTTGGATCGATCGTGTATGGCTTCAAGCAACTGCCATTCACCTTTCCTCGGAAGGGTTCTCCATTCAACATTACCAACTGTACCGCACCTTCGTTGGTAATCTCCTTAATAAAATATAGCCCTAACCAATGCATTTTGAACTTCCTTAGAAATTTATCAAACTTACTATCATATAACAACACCAAATCATTCACCTTAAAGGTTCGCATCTTGATGTGTTGGTTGTGCCATGCCCTTTCACGCTGCTTTTAGACCTACTGGTGAAATCCAGCCAGAAATCATTCTTCTTCGAGCTCATCCAGCTACATGAGCCTCTCCTCCAGGGCTCTGCAATCCATCATAACTATGAATGCTGCTATACATAGAATAGGCATGATATATTCCATTGGCATTACGGATTCCACTCCATAGACAAGCTTAAAAGGTATTTTCCCATCATTTTCTTGCATGTAGTTCGATAATCCCATAACATTGCAGGTATGCATAGGTCCCAATCACTTTGTTACGCATTTCATACCTTGGTCACCGCGTTTTCAAGCACTTTGTTGAACGCCTCCACTATCCCGTTAGCCTGTGGGTGATAAGGTGTGTTTTTTTTATGATACACCTAAAATTCTTTTGTTAGCGCGTTGATCGTCTCATTTAGGAAGTGTTTACCATGATCGCTCATCAAGATCTTCAAACATCCAAATCGCGTCAGTACATGTTCAAATAGAAACTTCTTGGCAGTCGTGCCACGCAATCCTTCACCAGTTGCGCTTCTGTCGAACAAGTCAGATACTCTGTCACAGTGATAATATACCTCGCGCCTGTCTTTCCTTGAGGTTTGATGGGTCCTGCAAAATCTATTACCCATTTTTCGAAAAGTTGTAACGCCATTTCTGGATTCAAAGGCATCTCGTCCCTCCGCGATGGCATACCTATTCTCTGACACACATCGCATGCTTTGCAATACGCTTTTGAATCCTGATGAAGGGTTGGCCACCACAACCTTGCGCGTAGATTCTTCTACGTGGTTTCTCTCCCTGTATAATGTCCTCCCGCAGCGCCCCCATGAGCATCTGCAAGGATTTTGCTTCGTTCAAATCCAGGTACATAACTTCACAGCATTTCATCGTTCCTCATCTTGTATATATGCCCAGTAATGACAGAGAAATATGTTGTGTGCACCATTAATTCCTTATTTTGCTTGACAGAGTAGCCTTCCGGCGCAGTTACAGTTGTTAGAAATTGAATTATATCTTCAAAATGTCCATCCTCTACATGCACAACAAAGAGTTGCATGTCAGGTAATCCATCCTCCAAACTAGTAGGTTCTTCCCCTGTCTCAATGCGCGACAGGTGATCTGGTCCCGCATTCAATCATACAGGCTTCATAACAACTTCAAAGTCATATTCTTGGAATAATAAAAGCCATTTGCAGATGTACCCCCCCAACATAGGCTTATTGACCAGGTACTTTAGCATGGAGTGATCTATATACATCTTAAAGTGACCTCCTAGGAAGTAGTGTCAATACTTCTGGAGCGCATACACCATAGCTAGTCCCTCATGCTCAGTGGTGGAATAGTTCTTCTCTGTTAATCTGTGACTTGCAAAAGTGTTAGGGTGATCCAAGCCTTCTCCACCATCATGTGTTAGTACTACCCCCAGCACTATACACGACGCATCAACATGGACATGAAACTCTTTCTTCCAGTTCGAGAAGACAAGAATCAGCACAGTAACCACATTTTCCTTCAATATATCCAGGATTTTCTTACAGACATCATTCCAGCAGAACGTGACATCCTTCTTCAACAATTTTTCCATCGATGTGGTGATCTGGGCATAGCCTTTGATAAACTTTCTATAATATCTCGTATGTCCCAGAGTAGCGCGTAGCTGTTTCACACTTCTTGGCACTTCCAAGTTCAAAATCATTGCGATCTTCATGGGGTCTAGCATCAGCCCTTATTTGCAAACCACATGCCCCAATAGGTTCCCAAAAGGAATGACAAACACACACTTCTTGAGATTGAGTGTGATTTGGTATCTTCAGCAGGTATCTAGCATTAAGCGCAAGCTCACTACATGGCGCTTAACCAACCCAAATACAGTCCAGTCATCAAAATAGACCTCCAAGAACTTATGAATATATTCCTTAAATTCCACGAAAATCACGCGCGAAAAGATGGTCGGTGCATTATTCAATCCAAATGGCATGACAGTATATTGAAATCAGCCCCAATTAGTCACGAAGGTTATCTTGCTCCTATCCTCCAATGCGATTTTGATATGGTGGTACCCTGAGAATCCATTAGTGAAAGAATATGCTTCCTGACCACCTACATTGTCCAACACTTCATCTGTGAATGGAGTTGGGAATGGATCATGCACACAAGCATCATTAAATTTTCCGAGATCCACGCATATCCTTATCTCTTCCTTCTACTTCTTCTCTTGCACCACCATTGGGCTTACCCAATCAGATTCTTCCATAGGCTCAATGATGCCTGCCGCAAACATTTTGTCTAGTTCCATACGGACCTTCTCCTTGTATTCCAGATTTAAGAGGTAAGGCCTTTGCTTAACTGGCTCCGCGTTGGGCTTTTAGCATGATCTTCATCACTCTTGGGTCTCTAATTATTCCTTTCAAATCCGTAAACTTGGTCGGGAATAAGTCCTGATACTCACAGAGTAACTCAACGACCTTATATACCGTCACATCTTCCCAGTAGTCTCCGATCTTTGCAAATTTGGGTTCTGCCTTTGTACCAATGTTCACCTACTTAGTTTTCACCAGCGTGGTTATATCAGGGTTCTCAATCTGTAGTCCTTGAACCTCGTGGTGGCCTTCCATCTCTAGAATTTTAATTTTCCACGGATCTTCATCCTCTTCTTCAGTAATTACATTTTAACATTCCATTGAATAACTTAGCTTTGTAGCCCATTCAGGTTGTGTCAGGTCTAAAGGATTCTGTGGGATCCTAAACTTTCACTTCTTGTAGCACTTCCTCAATATCGTCAAACCCGTCCTCAAAAATAAAGGTCATCATGAACCCTTCACGTAGGATATCCCATTCTCTTGTCCCATGGCAAAGTTCTATTTCTACATACCAATTCATTGGAATAACATCTAGGGTATGACAAAATAGGTGAGCCCACTCAGATTATGGATTTTCTCCATACGCCTACGTCCACTTGGCCAGATGCACAAATAGATCATCCTGTCCATTGTACTTGTCTATCAGTCACACCTTAGGCTTCCCAAATCGTACTCTCATAATTCTCCTACATTCGCGCCAATCATCAAATCTTCCTTTGTGCGTACCCCACCATATTGTGGGCATAGCGCGTAGTACCCATTCCAAGTCCTAGAAGCATTGTTTTCTAAGCGCCGCCCTTTCAAATTCATCCAAGAAGGTATCTACCTCCCATCTTAAGTAGGCAGATATCTTACTTTTGTTGACACACGGTGCAATGACCTGGTCATCATATTGCAATTCAACATAGTTACTTCATGTAATCGATTCTGCCATCGTTCTATTTCTTCATCGAAATCTGAAGTGCAGGATCTCTCGGGCTCCCATGTAAGCAGTCCACACTTCTACAGGAAAGTCCCCATTTGAGACTTGTTTTGGCTATTTTCCACCTTCACCTTTGGATATTACCTATGGGCAACAAGGACAAGAGAGGGAATATCTTACAAGAGATGCTTTGAGGGCTGAAACAATTATAGAGAAGATCAGGTAGATCCATCTACAGGTACAAGAAACACTGCAAAAGTCACAGTAGAAGTATAAGGCCAAGCATGATCAACACAGAATAGAGAAGTCATTTAAGGTGGGAGACAGAGTATGGTTACAATTGAGCAAGGAGAGGCTACAGGGGCCTAGTAAGAAAATCAAGGCTATGAGGTATGGTCCCTTTGAGATACTAGAAAAGATGGGTGATAATTCCTACCAACTCAGTTCACCACCATATATGCACATTTAATCAGTTATGAATGTGTATAATTTGAAACTCTATGAGCCTTTCATCCTAGATCAGGAAGAGGAACAAGTCCTACTTTATATGGAGGATTCGGCACCAGATGCTCAAGAAGAATTGACAAGAGATACAATTTTGTAGAAGAAGTCCAAAACTACAAGACATGGTAGCATGACCTTTGGCAAATTGGATTAAAGGGACAACTTCTAGGCAAAGATAAATGGTACACCTGAGAGAAGGTGGAGGAAAATTTTCCTCACCTCGTTCAGTAGAAGCTTTTGGGGGAAAAAATCTCCCTGAAATGGGGAGGTGTTATCCATATTGGATAATTATATTGTTTTTCATCCTTCTCGATACATTTGGAGTGAAAAATGTGGAGGAATCATCTCACGCGACCGTTTTTACTAGCGAGACCCAGTTTGGCAAAAAAGGGTCTGAATCCTTTCGGGAGCATTTTGAGGCAACAAATGACATTTTTTGGGGGTAAAACTTTGTCGTTTTAGTTTCAACCATTTCATGTTATTCTACGTGCATAGATATCTCCAACGATGCAAGAAGTGGATCAATCGAAGTCCGTATGCAAAAGTATGCCACTCAAAAGTTGACTTTCCCATTTTACAACTATAGTTTGGGAGGATTGTCGCGTCAGCCCCCATTATTCATGGAAAAGGGGCTAGCCATGTGATTATTATGTAAAAGAATCTAGAAGGGTCTATATTGTAACTCTATTTAAGAGTTGTTGTAGTCAAAATTAACCACTCGTAGGCTATCGGGATGTGTTATAACCAAGCCACTAGGAGGAAGAGGCATTTCGTTCATTCGAGAGCATTTTGTTTCATAGATGAGTAAAGATAAACAAGAGAGATAGGAGGTAGAGCACATAGAGAAGATTTGTGCATTATAGCATCCAACGAGCCACATACATTACTTCTTTGTACCTGCAGACATATTTCCAAACAGAGAAGGAGAACGAAGCGACCTCACCTTCCAGCTAGGTTTCTCCTGAAAAGGTTTCCTAGAGCATATCTTGTGTCCTATGTGTGTGTGTGTGATTATTTTGTCGTTCTCTACTTTTTTGCATAATTTCCATTCGCATGTATGCATTAATTACAGTTAAATCTACATACCTTAAAGCTTAATAGAATTGTAATAGTGTAGAATCTCATATTTTTTATATAATATTATTAGATATGTTGTGATGAACTATCCAATGGAATATCCACAACATTTTATGGATCAAATATACAACTAATTAGTAAGAATATACAAAATTCCTTTGTTAGATTGTATAGCTCACCCTTCGTAAGCATTTCTTAAGAAAGAATAAGAGCCCATCATATGTTCATTTCATCATTTGGGTTTCCAATGTAAAAATCTATTGTATATGGTGCATTTATTTATTGTTTGGTTGATCTGCATGTTTATGTCCTTCCATTAATTTGTTGTATGTATTACCTTGTAATGATGTCACTAAATCTACCTCAAATTTCCCCATGACTTCTCTCGTCATTTGAATTGATTCCATTTTGAATTGAGTTGATGCTTGTGAAGCTATAGTAATAATTTCAATTGTGTTGTTCATTCGTTAATCAACTAACACATTAATTGTTGATTTGTTGAATCATGGCTTACATCCTCAATTATAACATCAATTGGCACTATTTTTAAATGGTTGAATTGTTTATTTTGTTGAATCACACACTACAACCTATTACCCCAATGTTGTGAGAATGGGAAATTTACCAGTAGCCATAAATTTGAATGAGTCATGTTATACACCAAAGTTTGTAATTCAATTGGCTCTTACATACAACAACATGATCTCAATGTTTAGCACACATTTATACTAAGAGGCAGGGGAAGGGTGGGAATATTGCAATTTACAACAATCTTCAATTTGCAATATTTATTATGCACATCTGCAATATCCCCTTGTATTTGACATAAATCACAAAAATATTTCCAAAAATTTGCCCCTTTTTTATTTATGGCAACCATTAGTCAATTTTGCAACAATATTGTACAATTCCTTGTATCTGTAACTCTCCTTCTTGTTAAAAAACCAAGTACTATATAGTTTAATGTTCCATTCCTCTTTCTTGATAATTACTTGTGAATGTTAGTTGTCTTCTAATTAATTGTATGTATCTTCAACAAACAATTATACAAAACTTCAAGCATAAAAATCACAAAGAAACAAAAGAACACCAAAAATTGGGCTCCAAGCTAGGGCAAGACCCCACAAGGGGATAAGCCCAATAATCCTTCTCTTATAAAATTGGATCAAAATGACATATCAAATACCCAAGACCAAGACCAAACACTACCACAAAGATTCAAGTCAACCCTTCTCCAAGTCTCCTCTAATCAAGTCAAATTCAACAAAAGTCAACACTAGTCAAACTCTCTAAAATTTGGTCAAACCACAAAAAATTGGCCCTCCTGAGCCTGAATTTTGGCCTTGTAATAGCCTTAGAAAATCATATAAAACTTTGCACATGTGAGTAGAACTAGGGCATAAAGTTCATCTTCTCTCTCTCCTTTGACTTTCTTCTCTCTCCTTTGACTTTAGTTGTCTTTTCTTCTTGTCTTGGCACAAAAATAAATGTGATGCAATGATCAAATGATCTTATAAGAGGTCAATTTGACTTGTATTTATAGTTGCCTAGGAGGGTTGAATGGTTGCCACATAGGCTGACTTGTAAGGAGGGTTGATTTGGTGTTGACTCTTTCACTCAAAATAAAAATTCTTTTTCATCTCTAACAAAAAATCCAAATGAGATTTGATTCAAATACAATTCTTTTTTACTCATAATAATTTTTTTCTTTCTTTTCTTTCTATAAGCATGAAGAATGTCCTGTAGACATTTTTTAATATTACTTTACTTTTATCTATGTTCCACATATTTTTTTCCAATTGTGGTTCATGGTCACTAAGTAGCTGCTACATCCACGAGTAATAATCCGGGTAGATCCACCCGAAGGATCTACCCGTCAACTTATCTAGTTGGACCTAACCCCAAGGGCGTTGGGGAGATTTGACCATGTGACCTTGCAATCGGCAAGGTACTTAGCAATGGGAACTCGGCGAATTGATTTAATAAAAGAATTTAATATACTATTTATATTTTTTACTTTTATCAAAACCCTAATATATGACACCTTTATATATATATATATATATATAGATATATATATATATATATATATATATATATAATATATATATATTATATATATATATATATAATATATTATATATATATAATATATATATATATATCCGCTTGGGGTAGCTCAATTGGCAACGAATGTGGAAATGAAGTGTCACCGAACTGGAAGTCTTGGGTTCAAATCTTATGCTATCACGCCCTCCCCTGATTGGGGTGAGAAGCTGGACATGATGAAGATGTAGTCCTACCAAACTTACAAAAAATATTTGACGGTCTATATATATTTTATATTTAAGTATTTTTTGTGTTTTTTAAAGACGTTTATTGAGGCCAAAATTTCTCTCGAAATATATTTTTGGCTGAAATCTAGTAATTTGTCATTTATGGAATACTTTTTAAAATTATTTAACTCTTTTTTAACTATTTTATATTTAACTTGTGTTAATTATTTTATATTCGAGTAGTTTAAGTGTGACTTTTTGGAAAGTTTTCTGGTTTATTTTCCGATCTAATTTGTCTATAATCCAAAAGGGATTCATTGAAATCACAAGTTTGACAGGTGAACTCTTCGCAATCAAAGTGCTTGAGGGGTTTTTGATGACAGCTCAGCTGCTTTGATACAACAAAGCTATCACTTTACATAATTCTTGTACGTGGACCTGTGGCTTATGGGCCCACGTATATATCGGAAGCCTATATAATTGGTGGAAACACAAAGAAACCCGACCAATTACCATCGGTCCTCCTTTGACCTTTACTTTTGTTAGGCGCTTCAATCCATGTTGTCGATTTCACTCCATCAGATCAACGGTTATCGCGCGAAGACCAACTTTAACCCATCTCCCACCAGAACTCAAAGAAGTTAAACTTGTTTCAATAATTCATTGGGTCTGCCTGAAATGTTAATGCACGCGCACATTCGACTGTGATTACCGTCTGATCAACCAACCTACGAACGGTCTGGATGGCTGGATCTCAACGAGGTTTTAACCTTGTTGTATAAACCCTCATCGCGTCTGTTTTCTGAATTAACATTCGTGCTTGTTAGCACGCGATATGCGTCTAATTGCCTTTAAACGGATGATCCGATCTCTCTTTATTTTAAACTCCTTTGGATGATTTTCTCGGGTCTGCTAGCCGAGATAACCTGCTTGCAAGTTTCCACGCGATCACCGTGGATCTTCTTCCATCAGATGGCTGCGATGTTTCCTCCGCCATTCCTCTTCCATCATTATTATCCGTCGATCTGGCCGATCTGACGGTTCACGTTCTTTGTTGTTTTAATTCTTTATACGTCGTCGATCTTCCATTTTCAATGATGTGACTTAATCTCCACCGTTCTTTCGCCCTTCACTATCTCTTTACAATCCTTTAGGTAGTTGGGGAAAAGTCTGCATCCTCCGCTATAGAAGACAGTTCCCAATCTTCCTTTATCCACTTTGAAAACCAATTTCGCTCACATCCAGCTGATCCCTCCATCCATTCAAAAGGGAAATCCCGATTTCTACATGCATATACACAGGTTTTATTAGACAATTAAATACTAATCCCATAAATGAAATTTCGTCAGTTATTCATGCTATTCAACACAAAAATTCCACAGTATTTCTCAGATTCACAGTCAATTCACCATAAGGTTATTAAGACACATATAGAAACAAACTCCCACACATGATATATACAAATTCACACTGTTTTAGTATTTTTATAAAATATTTACAAGGAAAACAATCACATCCAATTGTTTCAGTTCTTTTCCATAAAATCCATCTACTGCTCTTCCTAACTCCTCTTACTATCCTCTAGCTCTCTAATCCTAGCTAACCTCTGGCTAACCTCTAGCTAACCTCTCAAATTATTCAAAAGATCACAATTTATACAAAAACGGATTCATGAACCAATTCAGTTCAGATCCAACAATCTCTCACTCTATCCTAAAGTATCTCTCTAGCTCCACTAATTTCTCAAACAAAAACCCAAATTAATCATTTAAATGCCTCAAATCCTGACTCTCCCTAGGATTACTCAACTATCTCTAAGATTTCTACATTCACGACATATTTTCCATAAATAAATTTACAATTAAAATCCCCTCAACTCAACTAAACTTAGGAAAATAAATAAAATGATTAAGGGAACCCACTCCCTTTAGTAAATGCGAACTAAGACTCATAGGTCTTATAAGTTTTGAAAAATGCTCCTGCATCAGACTCCCAGGTTGAAATAATTCATGGACTCCTGTTCATGGGTCTTGCCACTTCCTTTGTTGTAAATTTCATCAAATTTCATCTTCCAACTGGTTGCCTGACCTCTTTCACTTCCAAGTGCATTAGCTACCTTCTCGCTTTCTCCTAGATGCCAAACTCTGTGTTGTGGATGTCATTTTTCTCTACTTTCATAAGCATCTCCTTTGCATAATGTTTTGGTGTTGATATCCTACATAAACAACTCCTCAAACAATATAATTTTATGCTCCTCTGTCTGTTGTTGTCTTGTCATCATCTAAATAGAATTGAGCTCCAACTTTATGTATTTTCCACTATCTTGTACCTGACTATGTATTCTGATTTCTGACTCAATCACCAGCATTTTCTTCTGTCTATAAACCATTTCCTTTATGTTGTCCTGTATATCCTTCCATCTTTCCTTGACTTGCTGACTTTGACAATTTCTCATGATCGTCACCTTTGTAATTTTCATCATCCACCTATCCAATATCTTGAGTAGAATCCTCCCAATCTCAAAAGAAGATTGTTTCTTGTTTAATACAAGAACATATAACCTTCCAATCACATACTGTCCACTAGCTGCAAAAAAATTAGTTATTGAACCTTGTTTAACCTATTAAATTTAACTGAATTGTTCACCCAATTTTCCAATTGCAAACTCAAGATAGACTCTTGACATTCAAATATTCTTTGTATCAAAAACAAAATTTGTTCATGGATTGTAATTTCACATCCTCTGCAATTTTCTTTTTCTTCTACAAAATCTTGGTTAAGAGCTATGCCAACTCTCCTTCCTTCTTCCCGAACTTTTGAGTCAACTAGTTGCTTACTCTCATCTTCTTGTTTCCATAAGGAAACCTGTCTTTCTACATTTCCAAAACTCACATAATTCTTTATGTTTACTTGTGCAAACATATCTCCAAGATCAGTTTGTCCTTCATCCTGAAAACCACATTCAACAATTAATAATTCAAAAGCAGAAAATACATTACATGTTCCATTAATTATGCTCCATAATTTCTCTGGTTTGTCATCCTCTTGATGTACATATGACATGTCAAACTTGTCATATCCTCCTCCATATTGTCTTGTCTCGAAAAATTATTCTTTGTTTCTACTTTGCCCTTAATGTTGTCTAATTTATGAATTTTGTTCTCTGCTCTTCTCTTTGGCCTTCCTTCTTTTCACACTTCTTTTCATTCTTCCTATTTCTTCCCTACAAATCTGTAATCCACTAAGTTTCCTTTTCCATTCCTCTTTCTTCTCAATCAAAATTTTCCAATCTTTGATCTTAGAACCTAAAGTTCTCTTTGTTTCTATACGGGAAACAAGATCACCATATACAATAGATTTTCCATTCCACTGTAAAGTCCCTTTTACAACAGTAAAAATTATTGTTAACACCATGAATACCACATTCCATTGAACTCCTTTTCTGCTCACTACATATGCATAGTTCACAAAAGCATCCTTGTCTTCATCCTCTGAGATTCCCTGTCTATTCCCAAGGTGTTGATTACCTTCACCCTTACTCTTTTTGCAATTTGTACAAATAACATTGTCTTCAATTTTTTGTTGTGCATCAACCTCTCTTTAATTTCCTGGTTGTCCTCTTTGTTAATCAAGGTTGTCATTGATGTCAATATGGCAGTGTTTGTGATGGAAAATTCTTGTGATCATAATGTTGCCCATGAAGGACCCAAGGACTGAATACAACATATGGAATGAATATATATCTATAGATATATATATAGACATAATAGAAGCAATAGACCGAAGGAGAAAGCCAAAGAGAAATAGATATGTGAAGTAACAGGAGAAAGAAGCCAAGGAGGAAAGCCATCAGGGAAGCCATTGGAAGACAAGAACAAGAGCCATCAAAGAGTAGCCATCAGGGTCAAGCCAAGAGTAAGAGTCTGTTACAAACTATTTTTATTGAAATATTGCATATTCTCAAGAGTAAGAGCCATATCAGAGATATCGCATGGAATATCAGAGGAGCTAACATAACGGAGGAGTTAACAGTGTTATTGGAGGAATTATATTGGTGGATTTATTATCTGTTACCACTCGAATTCCGCGATTTCTATTTGAGTTGCGGACCCAACTGCTCCAATAGAACACACTCTATTGTTATATCGCATTCACCATACCGGAATTGCCGCATCAGAAGGTATGTAATGCAAAGGAATGTCACACTCAAAATATGCAATTGCAATATATATACAAACCCACGGGACCATTACAATTCACCTTAAATTAATATCGCATCCGTCATATCAGAACCTTCGCGTCGCAAGTTATGAAGGCTTGTCACATTAAAACATCGATTGCGATATGTACTGCGGACCCAATGGTTCCATTATAATACACCTTAATACAATATCGCATCTGTCGTATGAACTTTCATATCGCAAGCCATAAAGGTCATGGTAAAACCTCCGATTGCGATATAATATTGTGGACCCACTACACCATTATAACATGATTTTATACAATATCACATCTATAGTATCGCTAG
Organism: Pinus taeda; assembly: GCA_000404065.3. Taxonomy (NCBI): domain Eukaryota; kingdom Viridiplantae; phylum Streptophyta; class Pinopsida; order Pinales; family Pinaceae; genus Pinus; species Pinus taeda. Next base: position 55,055 of record APFE030219496.1, read on the forward strand.
TTTCTAAGGATGTCAAACCGTTGATTGCGATAAGGCTGTGGACCCGACGGATTTATCAACAACTATTTAATATCATATCACATCCGCTCCGTCGATAGTAGGGGAATCGACTATGTTATGTGCAAACCTCCAAAAGCTACGACTGCGGGATTAAAGGAATGACTCTGATTCTCCTGAAATTGTGATTGCGGGATTAAAGGTGATGACATGGCATGTGGGACCTCCATGTGGGTATAGCAGCACTTATATGGTTTCCATGAGTAATCAAGTCTATGGATAAAAGACTCTCTGATATATATTTTTAATATACAAGTCAGACTCCCTCCAATAGACATGTCCTTTGGTCATTGGTGAAACTCATATGTATACAAGTTGAAATTCTTCACTTCAGAGAAAGGATTTCGAGCATCTATCATAGAGAAGAAGGACAATTCACAACTCGTGAACGTGAATTAGCATACAAAAAAGGAAGCCAAAGGTCGAGAGAACGAAAGTGGAAGTCGAAGGTAGAGCAAGTGAAAAAGGATGTCGAAGGTCGAGCGAGTGAAAAAGGATGTCGAAGGTCGAGCGAGTGAAAAAGGAAGCCAAAGGTCGAACAAACGAAAGTGGAAGCCGAAAGATCAAATGAGAAAGAAGGAAGCCGAAGGTCAAGCAACTCTGCTGAATGGGTTAATCTTTGAAAGGCTTGAACTGTGATGAATTAAATAGAAGTACAGATCATAACTCCAAAGAACAATTCAGTGAAGCGAAATAAGGTTTGATCTACCACCGTTTGAAGGGAGCAATAGACTACACCAGTATTGAAGTATTTGTGAGTATGATCCTTGGAAGTAAGATATCTCGACACTAAGAATAGTGAGAAGCAGTCACTCCTGAAGCACTTACCACAGCAGATAGAACAACGGGTTGAAATAGAGAATTGTTTTTTGTGCAAACATTAAGGCTTAGCGCAACTTATCAAAGATATCTTGTTGAAAAGCATCAATAGATCTTGGAGACATTATTGGAGATCATGATGGCTATTTGAAATCATCATGAAGTAACTTTGTAGACTCTGTGTGGACAATATGAAGAGTTATAAAGACTCCTTCATATGAAGACAGGTTATCATTGATGATGTAGCATGGAGACTACAGTGAAGCTGAAGATTGACATAATTCAGTGAAGAAGATTTTGGAAGCAAAGAATTACTACCAAACATATCTAGACAATATATAGCAAAGGGTTGGAGCCCTTGGGGTTGGTGCCTCAGAATTGGAAGGATGGGGGTCCTTGGAGTTCATGCTCCTAAATCCAAGGTTGGTTCCTTTACTAGATAGGGTCGGAGTCGTTGGGGTTGGTGCATAGAGGTTGGAGCCTCACAAAAGACCAAGTTGGTGCTTGGAAACAGGTTGGAGCCTTATATATTGTACCTGATTTATTGTAAAGATTATATTAATAAAAGAACTTATTCCTATTGTTCATTTTGTGTTCTAAATATAAATGATTCAACTGGTAAAAATGGCAATTGAAAAGGAATACTGATTCACCCCCCTCTCAATGTTTCCAACACTCTTTTCCTTTCCTCTTCATAGCCTTTGATGGATTAACTTTACCTCCTTGGACTAAATTCTCCTTACAAATTTCTGTTTTACTATCTTCCATACACTACAACAAAACACTGTGATTAGCATCCCTTTTTGCTTCCTTTTTTGCATCTAGAGACCATTTTTGGTGCTATTTGTGTCCATTTATCAAATATGGTGCAAAACTTGATGCAAAGTTTTCACCGAGTTTTGCACCAAGTCTTACATCAAGTTTAGCACCAAGTATTGTAATAGGTTTTGCACTAGATTTACACCAAGTTTTACACCATGTTTTATGCCAAGTTTTGTGCCATCCTTTGCACCATGTTTTGCATCAATTTTGGCACCTAATTTTGTTTCACCATCTTTTGCATCCTCTATTGCATCCACTTTTTGCCACTACACTTGCATCAACTTCTGCATCATCTCTTGCATCCTCTTTTGCATCATTTTTTAAATCATTTTTTGCATCCATTTTTGCATATTTTTTTCATCCCCTTTGTTCAAAGTTTTGCATCGAGGTTTGTGTCTAGTTTTTGCATCTAATCTTGCATCTACTTTTGTTGCATTGACTTTTACATCTTGTTTTGCATCCATATTTACATCCTCTTTTTCATTTGTTATTGTGTTCGCTATTGCATCCATTTTTCTTGTGCCATAATTTGCACCTAGTTTGACACCTCCCTTTGCACCCTTTTTTGTATCTAAATTTTGCATCCACGATTGCATCCTCATATACATCTAGGTTTTCATCGATTTTTACATCTATTTTTAATCCCTTTTTATATCCACTTTTGTGTCAAGATTTGCATCAAGTATTGTGTCTTGTATTGCATCTACTTTTGCATAGAATTTTGTTGCATCATATTTTACATCCATTGTTGCACCCATGTTTACTCCCACTTTTACATCCCTTTTTGCATCCTATTTTTCATCTTCATTTACTTATTTTTTTGTATCTATCATTACATCCACTTTTGTTGTGACACAATTTGTTCCATGTTTTGTACTTACTACTGTACCCACATTTTCTTCCAATTTTGCATCCATCTTCGTATCCTCTTTTGCATAAAACATTGCATCTATTTTTGCATCCACTTTTGTGTTGGGTTTTGCATCTCATGTTGTATCTTCCTTTGCATGTATTTCCATTGCATCCATATTTTGCATCCAATTTTATTTCTCATGTTGCACCCGTGTTTGCATCCACTTTTATATCCCTTATAGCATCTTGTCTTGCATCTAAGTTTGCATCTTTTTTTTTCTATTATTACATCCACTTCCTCATCCACTTTTTTTGTGCTATGATTTGTGCCATATCTTATGCCTATCATTGCAATCCACATTTTCTTCCACTATTGCATCCACATTTGTTTCCTCTTTTGTGTCCAAGTTTTCATCAAATATTGTTTATGTTTTTTGCATCCCATTTCGAATCTACTTTTACATCCACTTTTGATTCGTTCCAATTTTGCAACTAATTTTGTGTTCACTATTGCACCCATGTTTGGTCCATGTTTACATCTCTTTTTCATCCAATTTTTCCTCCTTTTTTTTTTTTTTTTTTTTTTTTTTTTTTTTTTTTTTTTTTTTTTTACATTCATTGTAGTATCCACATTTGTTTCACCACAATTCATGCTAAGTTTTATGCCTACTATTGTGCCCATGTTTTCTTCCTACTTTTAATCCATGTTTGAATCCTATTTTGTGTTCAAGTTTGTATCAACTATTGCATCTATTTTTTCATCCACTTTTCTGTCAATTTTTTTGTCTTGTTCTGCATCTACTTATGTTGTGTCCACTCTTTATCTAAATTTACGTCTATTTTTACCCCCATTTTTTTGTTCACTTTTGCATCCCTTTTCCAACACACATCATATTTTTTGCATTGATGATATTTCTTATGACATTGAAAATTATGAACCACTGATGACAAATTCAATAATTATAACGATGATGATAATGAAGATGATGACGATGACATGAATTGTGATTGTTATGATAATGACAATGTTGATAAAGACGATGAGAGTTACAATGACAATGATGATGATGATGCTAATGACCTTGGTCATTCTTTCCAATTTTTAAATGTTTTCATGGTCAAAATCATAATAATTATCTTTGACGTCATCTTCCAAGTCATCATCATCTGATCATCATTATCATTATTTTCATCTTGGTCATCATCAAGAACAATAATGGCATGAATGATGATTATGATGTTCATGATGAAGATGACAACAATTCTAATAAAAATTATATTAGTTATGATGATGGGGATGATGACAATTATAATGACGATGATAATGGTAGTAATGATGATGATCATTGACCATCTCTAAAAAATAAAGTTGTTATTTTTCTTGCATATATCATGTGTCCTAACAACCCTTTTCGAGCACTCGTAACATTTTTTAGGTCGATGATATTTCTTATGATGCCTATAATTATGAACAATTGATGACAATATCCATAATCATGATGATGATGAAGACATGAATGGTGATTATGACGATAATGAAATTATGACAATAATGATGACATTGATGGTGGTGATGATGGCAATAATGAATATGATGACCCTCCCTCTAAACTAGGGAGGTACTCATAATGAGACAAAAAATTACTCTCAAGATGAAATATTCATATAAGAAGGGATCTAGATTGATAAGCATCAATCATGATTTACATCATCATAGCCAACATTGTCAAAATAGTAAGGCCTTTACTAACAAGTTTATCTCTCCATTAGATCAGAGCACAATGTTGGGACGCATAAATTTGGACACCACTGCTTCTTTAGGCACTTACCCCACCAGGATGTTCACCAGGTATGTCCTCACATGATCATTTCCTAATCCATTATCATAATGTTTGACACCAGGAAATGTCAATCCTCATGACTATTCTCATCTTGGATTAATGTACTTGACTTATCGCGATTGGTCCTAGTCAAAGTCCAAATTCTCAAAGAATATTGGTCCTGGATGTTTATCCAATCCACCATTCTCCCTACTAGTGTCTTTACTAGGCTTACGATTGTTAGTCCTGGCTGTAGTATATGACGCATGGATAATATGGTGTCTACCCTCACTCCCTCTCAACCAGAGAGGAGACATCCACAAGCATAAGATTTTCTCAAGAATACCCATCATTTTCATAGAGAATAACATCATTAATTTTTTTTCATCACATGACGCCTTTATGATTAAGCATTCATAGATTTGTGGAAAAATATTTCCCCTTTTGTCATTTGTGATGAAATAAAATAAAAAAGTGAAAGCCAAAATCATTAAAGATACACTATATTGATTTATCTAAGTCTAAACTCTAATTTTGAAGTGAAAATTCATGTAAATATTATATTGAGTTGTGCCAAACTTATGAAAACCTTATTCCCTAAATCCTATATTTAAGAAAATAAAAAAGAAAGAAAAATAAGGGCCAATGAATGGTAACTCATGTATTCACTCCCTCTTTGGAAAATATATGAATATATACACTCCTAGTCACACTTGATCACATGTTTGTGATAGCTAAATCATGAATTCCTTTTTTCTCCTTGCAATTTCACTTCATCATTTAAGCACCTAATTGAGGATGTAGGGAATGTTTGTTGCCTAAGGCCTTCATGTCTACTCTTGGTTTACTTATGTCACACTACTGTCAATTTATGTGACGGAGTGAAATACATAAGTTTGTGGAGTTATTAGAGTGGTGTATTAAGTTAGTCACCACACACACATGTATTACATCTCATTGATCCACGTGTCTGGGTTGGAGACTCATTGCTTGACAACTTTAATGGAGACTACTTTATGGCTTTAATGGTGTAGCTTACAAAATATCTTGTTAAACATTGTGATTCATCCTTTCTTTTCCTCGAGACACTTGATAATATTGAAGTCACTCCCAATAATACATGGAGATGGGGAGTATAAATTACTTGTGCTAGAAATAGAATTGAGAAATAGAGGTTTTCCATTTGCGATATTGGAGTCATAGACATTGGATACATGGTAGTAGTCCTCGATGTCAATTAACTAAACTTGTATTGTCATAATG